>CABFVX010000171.1:25919-63245 GCA_902151425.1 Timema shepardi | reverse complement strand
CCCCCCCCCAAAAAAAAGATTTAGTATTTGGTTTGGTTGTTGAAATTAAATACTCAGCAAAGTGTATACACAAAATAGCAAAGAGTTTATTAATGTGAACGTATTTACAATTTACGTACCTATTTGTATAAAATATTTGATGTCAGAATGCAATCATCTTGAATTTAGATTTTTCTTTTAATTTAGATTTTACACAAAAAATATGTTTTAACGTCAACTGAAATAATAACAACAAAATAATAACAAAAATAATATCCAGTGATACCTTACTCATCGCTGTAGGCTTTGTATTAGTTGGGGAAAAAGGGATGTTGACAACAGAAATAATATTTTATCTTATATGTTTATATACGTGCCTACCAAACTTCAACTTTTAACTACATGGAAAATAATGTTCTATACTAATTGTATAATTTTAAGCTCTTCTATCTAGCAGGCTTCAATTTTGAAATTCCATATATTCAGGTGGTTATTTGGGAAAGTCCATTTACTTACACGCTAAATTTCGAATTTCTCCTCCCCTTACTATTTTACAATTATTAATATGGAAGTTAAAGATTTCTCGAACCTTTATACTGATTTAAGTGGTTCTTATACCCGCCTGAATAATGTCAACCATCTAACACTGTGAGCATAATTTTATTATTTTAATTGCAAATATTTAAAAAAATCTACCTCACTCAAAAAATTGTTATTACTTATAGACGTGACCTTTCCCCCCTCCCCCTCTTCCCTACTATATTTTCTGGAATTCTATTTTGAGATTTAAAATATTCAGACGTTTATCTATATTTGTGCTTCTTGCCGAATTTTGTTTTATAGCAAACAGAGAAGTAGTTTTTTTCCATTAAATTTGGAAATGTTAATCAATGAGACCACCTTACCCCGTTTCTATAATTTACACTTTGAAATTTCCTATTTTAAGACTTAGTTGATCATCCTTAGTTATAACTTACTATCATGCCAAGTTTAAATTTCCTACCATTCCTAAAAGTATGTTTATAACTACTCTCCCTCTATTTCCTGGATTACCAGTAAATAATTTTAAAATGTCAATCTTTAATAGTTATTTGGAGGGTTATCTGCTTGATGAATGATATTTTTATACCACACTTAAAAGTAGGGGTTTCTACTAATTTAGTAAATTTGGAAACTCCTAGCCCCCGTTTTCCAACTCAGTCTGAGAAATGTTATATACACGAAGTAGAAGTTAAATGTAGCGTTACTATTGGAAATGTTGAGCCCCTCTCTCACCTCTTTCTTCAACCCCACATAAAATAAAGACAAGTACTTACTGTCATTTATTTTGTTTTCTTGAGAGATGTTGTACCTGCTTTCCTAAATTTTCTTTCATATCTATAATTTGTTTTCCTTTTTTATATCTCCTTTCCTATATTTTTCGAGGTCCCATTTAACACCTAGTTTTTTCTTACTTACGGTTATTTGGCGTGATTCCTTCAATATACACCCAAATTTAGTTTTTCTACCACAGTGAGAACAATTTGTGAAGCAGCGTTCCCTCCCTACTTTGTGGTCAAACATTCTAACAACTCAATAACGGGGATTTGTAAGATATACCACTAATAAATTACTAGGATTAAAAAAATGGTTTCAATAAAATGTATCAGATAAAATGTATTTCTACATATAAAAACCCACGATCCCTTGGTGAAACACTAGAATACCAACAGTTCAGTGACAGGAATGGGAGCGTGAAATGTAGTTTACCGCAGGATGGGAAATAGTGTATTGTGTCATCATGCTCGGCTGAGAGCCTAGCGAGGGAACTCTTCTGTCCCGAGCAGCTATATTTGTTGTAAGTTACCATATTATTTCCCTACATTATATGTAAGGTTTTGGAAATTTGACTTTAATATAAGTTAGCGATGCTTTTGACTATAAGTAGTGTATTAATATAAACTTTGATTTGACATAGAATACTTTATGTTTCCTTATTTTTAAGGAAAACCGTTATTTCTATACGAGTGTTTTAAATATGTTACCGAAAGGAATGAATATATAACTAACTACCTGTGAAAGACTTACCAGACTATATTTAATATTTTTTATAATCACCAGACCATATACAGGTCGAGTCGTTATTGGTCTCTGAACCTTCGGGAGGTGATTTCTTTTGGAAAGATACGTAGCAATTATATGAACAATTTTTTTCTGAAAGTGATTACTAAGAGATCTATGAGCCCCTTAACATCGTGTTTTAAAATGCTTCAATGTAAAAATATCAGAATTAACTCGAGCTAAAACAAATGGGAATCGCCACCTTCTTTTCAAATTGCATTTTGAAACACTGATCTGCCATTGATTTTTAATAACTAATTATTAATCATCATGTTTGAACTAGTAAATAAAAAAGTTGGTTTGTCGGAACTATCTCAGGCTCACCGTTTCCGATAAAACCATATGTTTAGCATCAATACGTGTTGTTAGTGACTCGGAGTTAGGCAGCCCGCTGTGCAGTCCCGGGATTGATTCAAGAGCTGAGCTATAGTTTTCAAACAGATAATTGTACCATGAAACTAGAGTTTTAACTTAATACGACTCAGTTTTTCACCAAAACTTATATGACTATCTATAGAAATCTATGCGATCAGGATTAGTGAAACACAGATTGATCTTATGTTGGAGAAATTATTAGAGGTGCGTTCAATGAAATTAATTATAATGAGGGGCAAGGGCAAGGTGTAGAATGATAACACCAATCAAATATGGCAGCTCACTCTATGTGTCACCTTCACCTACTTGTGATATTATTTTCACCGAGATTAATGACACGCGTGAAAACATTGTCACTTACACAATTTGATTCTAGGTTGGTGTGCGAGCGAGTAATCTTTAGGGAGGACCAACACAATTATCTGCAAAGTTACGCAGCAGACACATTAAGGAGGATTTGTTAACCTGATGTGATAAACTGTGTTAATAGATTTTATTTATGATTAATTTAGTGAAAAATATGGTGGCGCGTGTATATCCTTGATATTGTGGCTAGTGGGAATTTTAATCATATTATTTAAAAACAAAGATAAATATTTAGTATAAGTGCTTTTTAGTTATGGTCATAAGCAATTATTTTATAGTGATATTTTAAAAGAAAACTTGGATAAATAATTAATATATATTTTATGCCATATTTATGTGTTCTTTGATCTTAATAATAAATAATTATTTGTATAACTTTATAAAGGGGAACACGAGATTTTTCAGATATTCACTAGCTATAGCAGTATTTCAATCAAATGACACGATTAGCTTGTAAATAGTAGTTAGTACCACTTGTTCATGTTTTGTACCCGATACGTGTATTTAATATAAAGTAGTTCGGTAAGAGTACCGCCAGGCTTGCGAGCGTGTAACTAGGCCATCTGGTTTACTGCTGCAGGTTCTATCTTTGTTGAAGCTCTACAGGCAAGTTCAAGGGAAACACACACACAGCTTGTGGCTAAATATGACACAACATTTAATGGACCAACTTTTATAAACAAAACACGTCATTGATTTATTTATCACTTTGAGTTCTAAGCTTAATTCATGGAAGTATTTGAATAGTTTATTTAATTGTATAAAAAAAATCTGCAAGTTGATATATATTTTATCTAAAATTTCTGTGTAAGTTTAAAGTATAATACGCATTATCAATAAATATTTAAGAAAAGTATTTATTAAAATGACGATAAATATTTAAATAAACATATTAGACTACTTGTATTTAAAAAAATATAAGTTGAGAAGATTTAGAAAACCTTAGACTCAGTTGATATTTCTTATATATAATGTGTGGCATAATCTATGGAAAGTGTTTAAAAGTATGGGAAACCATAGATAACGCCGTACAAGACAAAATAACTCATTTATCAAAAATAACACTCCTATTATCTTACGATTGAATCATATGAAATAAATGAATTTAAGTAAAAAATAAGGCTATCGTTGCCAGTAACCTAGTATTCAACCTTTCTTATTTGCTTACCCCCAGATATGATATCTCTTCAAATTTAAACCCCCAAAATTAAACTAACCACCCAGATAAGAATAGAATAAATAAGAGAGAGAGAGAGAGAGCATGAAAGAAAGGGCTCTTCCAGATCATATGTCCTTATGTCCGGGTCACATGTGGCTAGCCTTAAATATGTCCCTGATAACTAATTGTTTATAATTAAATGTGATATATATTTCTAAAACTGTACGTACCCTCTAAGATAACGCGTAAGATACGTGAACCCCAGGTTGAGTACAATTGTGCTCAATCGTTCTCAAACTGTTCCAGGCCACTACCCTTTGGTTCCATGAACTAATCCCCCAGTGAACCTTACCCAACTCTATAACAGTAAATATTCTTAATAGTAGTTTGAGCGAACCATTAAAGAGGAAAATAATACAATAGCATTCAAAATCTAAATATTCAATGGCCCATTCATTTAAAATAAGATTAAAACATTTTAGCTTAATTAATTGGAATGATTCACTAACCCTATTCGGTGATAATAGCTTTTCAAAGTTTAATGATCATTTATCAAGTATCTCAGATACCACATCGGCACATTTATTAAATATTAAATTTTTTAGTAAATATTTGATGCGATGGATAGGCTTGATAAATTGATACCAATGTCCTAATTTCTGCTTTAAAGCAACTTAGCAGGATTCTAAGCTCACTAAATTCAGCACCCCTTGGCCAACAACCCCTTGCCTCTTAGCGTCTCCATAGGTAATTCCTCCACCACTAATAGCCCACTTTAGGAACTACTGGTCTAGACTATAGACTAAAACAAAATTATTATTTAAAAATCCTACATTTAACTGGCTTTAATTTAGGGTTTGTTTTAATGGATAATATAAATACAATTATTCATAGATGGCACAAAACTTATATTGATTGATTCCCAATTAGGTGAAACAGAGACGCACATGTTTTAAAATGAAGTTTTAGAGTATCTCTTTCGAAGAATGCTTCTGCATTTCCTAATTTATGTTTAGTGATCGTGTTTTATCTCATTAACTAATTAAAAAAATGATGTTCCGAGCCTTGTAAATATTCCTGTGGTTGGTTCTGGTGGGAGCTGCTAAGTCACGCCAGTAATACCCCCGGCAATACACAACAAGTTTTGAGTAGAAGGTTCGTGGTGTCTCGCGCATCCAAGTCTCCCGAACTATTATTTATGCAGGAGCGATGACACGGCCTCAGGCAGGAATCCAGACCTAGCCTTACTCGCGGTCTTGAATGCCAATATTTAGCATCCAAAAACCTGTGTGAGCCACCACACGCGAGAAACATGACGAGAAGGAACAAGAAAGAAAGAAAGATGAAGGAAATGGAGAGGTAGTTGCACTTTCTACCATAGAGCGTTCACCTCATCTCCTTACTACAAATTCACTTTCTTCCAACCAGTCGGACAAAACAACAACACTCGGAAGTAGAACGGCTTAAGACATATCTAACAACCATAAAATATATCAATAAAAATGCTCTGCGTAGAATATGGTTGATGGAGTGTAGGATTGAATTTGCTTAAGTGTCGATAAGTTTCTAATTGACATATAATATATAAGAAAGAATTTCACTAGTCATCATGCATGACGTTAAGCTAATTTAGCATATTTTAGCATCGTTACCAACTATAGTAAATGTATCTTTAACAGCTTTTATTATTTAAATTTTAAAATCTGCATTTTAAAATTTGGTTCTCCGTGTGGTAGATTCATCTAAATCAGGATAAATTTAGTGCTCTTAACATTCTAAAACATTAAACTTACCTTATCCTTTACGCCATATGTATCAATATATGATATGTGTATATATATAATGTACATACATAAATATATCCATGTATATATAAATAAATATATAGATAATTAACATTTATCCTTAGGATTTTTACATAAATATATAGGCTATATATTTACATAGACAATTATATATATATATATCTATATATATTAAATAAATAACACGTCATGTTTAAAAGGAATAGTGATACACAAAATTATCAAATAATGAAAACCTTCCTTTTAGTTTTAAAGAGATTTTTAGTCTACGTCATCGGACATAGTTGGTTGGTAGGTGGGGTTCATTGGGTGTAACCATCATAGATAAAAAAAAGGAAACACCTCATTCTTGTTTGACAAAACAGGATGACCTACTAACATCTGCATTATCAAAGAGTCGAGATGAAATTAGAAAGGTATAAATAAATGTTTTCCACTTCGTTGAGTTATTTTCAGTGAAAAACTCGACATGGCCGGTACTTGTTTTTTGTGAGTCTGATGTCGCATTTATAGTTAAAAGAACTTGGAATTTCTGGCATTGTTGCCAACGGTATCTGTACCGACACATCGAGGAATTTAACATTGATTCTTACAAGATATCACATTATAACCATCAATTTAATAATTATTTTAAAACAACACTTTTTTTGTCACTCCTAACTTTTTTGTAATATTGTAAGAGCAATATATTATTCACTTAACTTTAAAAAAACAAAGTTTAGGCCTAATGTTTTTATTTAAATTCTAGTACAACATTGTAAATATATATTTAATCAACAAACGGTCACTGATAGTTAAGGTGAAGTTTTTCTATATTTAAAAAACTATTTTCTTTACTAAGGATTGTTGTAAACAGTGTTATTACTTTTAAAGTTAATGTAAGCTTAAACAAGTAGAGGTTTAGTAGTAGATTATTTTTGCATTTTCTTAAATATTATTTAAGCATTAGATTACTAAATATTGTGCTATTAAATAACTATCCAAGTTTTAAATATGTGCTATCTTATTCGCATACTTCTATTTTACCATATTTGACCCGCTACCTCTTGTGAGCGAGTTTCCGCTCGCTAAATGCCCACCCCGAGAGTGCAGTGTAGCGAATGTTGCTTATACTCACCGTATTTGAAGGTTGCGGGCGCTAGTCTTGTCTGAAGAAGAAGAGAGGAGAGCAGTTGGAGTGCTGTCGACTGTTCGGCGTGTTTGGAACGACTGACACACCGCGAACAACCACCACGCGGCCTCTCCACTCTCCAGCGATACCTTCCTTCCACGAGGGTCTGCCTCTTTCTCTAGGTCACAATACACCTACACTCACATTGCACTCAAATTTGAGATTAAAAAATATATATATATATAATGTCTGGTGTCCAAATATAAAAAAGCTAAATCACACTTTTATGAGAAAATATATAGTATCTTAATTAGAAAGTAGTTTATTTTTTATTGAATAATTAACACTTTAGGTAGGCCTACATTTTGTTTCTTCAAATTAAGTTCATTAAACTAACAATACAAACAAATGTGTACACAAGATTATTTAACTAAAGAGGCCACACCCTTTTGTCTCTAATTAATTAATAGCCTATGATTAGGCAACATATTGTCAAATTTGTTAATTTGACCCCAGCGGTATTTTACTTACACCACGAACAAAAAACAATAACTTTCGTTAATATTTCTATAAATTGAGTCAAAAATAAAATAGTTTTAGAAAAACACTTGTCTACCACACAATAAAATAACTAAGATAATTTGTTTATAAAATTAAATCATATTTAAAAATCACTCTAGCTGATCACTTCAAAGAGAAATGTTGAAGAATTAGCACTTTCTTCGAGAAAAATATGACTCTTCTGCCCACTTAATTGTTACTGGATGAAACTTTAACGATTATGGAGGTGATATATCTTCACCGATTCAATCATTAGATACTTTAATTCTCCATGCATCTTCTTGTTATGGTCTTTATCACGCATTGTCACATGCTATTCGCTTTTACAAATATTAACCAGAAATATTAATTTGTTTGAAATAGAACTATAAAAAATCACAAACAACATTCCGTTTGAACTGTGGGCAATCCATAACCTTTTCATCGGCCAGCAAAAAATAAATATGGAACGCAGTTGAAAGATATGCAGTAACTTTATTTTATTGATTTCTACAGGTGTTTCAAGAAATTGAATAATGTTTTCGTAATATCTCAAGGTGTTGAATTAGTTTTATAAGAGTTACTTCTCCACAACAAGACATCTTAGGAGCTGTTACGGGATACATAATCTCTTAGATAAAGGAATACTCTCTGAAAGCTTGAAATAGTAAAGCATTTCCGTACACTTCAAATTTTATTTTTCTCTAGGCGTTTTATTATATTTTTTCCTTATAGAAGAGACAATCTCCCATTGGATGCTAGAGGGATCTTGATGGCAGCCAGCCCTTCCACCCTGATGTTCATTCGCTGGTTCCAAGAAGGTCATAGTAGCACAGAGGTCCTATCCCTTGTTCGGTGAAGGTATCCGGTTGGCTGTAGCACCGAGGTCAGCTTAGGGTGGGGTGCGTTGATCAAGGAGACCATTGTCTTCCATAACTTCATTATATGCTTATTGGCAGGACGGATGGACTCTTCCCACACATTACTACGAGTAACACAAGGCGGACGATTGATGAGGGTGGAACTGAAGAATTATTAATCAGACAATTAGCCCATTTAGTACGTCTGGTACATAGCAAATAAAGCCAAAAAGCTGCACTTTTTGATTGGAATATGCCACTTTCTGTAGTCATAGGTAAGGGAAAAAGATACCTTTTCAGATAGGGAGCCACTTGAAAATCCGTGCAGGACACCAAAATGGCGGCCATTTATAGCCGCCATTTTAGTGTTCTTAATTCCATGGTATCTCAGCTTCTAATATTCCGATTTAAGTTTTTTTTGTTTTGTTTGAAAGCTCTTGCTAAGAAGAAACTAATTGGTTATCATATATTTATCTCCAAACTTTAAGGTTTCTCCACAATTTAAGAATTTATGAAGATTTCACTTTTCTCACAAATTTCATTGCTAACTATCTTTTTTATTGTCCATAATATCTCCTTTATAGGTGATATAAAAAAGAAAGAGAATAATTTTATCTTTCCATTGATACCAAGAAAATCTATTTTAATAAACTACTTCTTGAGAAATTACTGGACCAATGAAACGACTGGTTTACAATATTTCGTTTACTTTACTATTACAATAAGATAGTAACATAATGTTTACAAAAATGTTTGAATAATAGGAATGCTCCTGCAAATTAACTTCTTCTTAGCATCTTAAATGTCTCTAAATCAAGCTATCCTCTTCCTCATCTTCCGAATCATACCTGGAACAAAGTAATTATTTTCATATAAACTCTTAAAAAGTTAACAAGTAAAGAAAAGTATTTTTGACGCCTGGTATTTGAAAAAGAGTCTACATACAGAAGACGCTGAATGCAAAAATAAATATAATGATCTTGAAAGTGATGGAAATATTGAAATTTAGAAATTCTCAACTAAGCACATGCCTTTTATTGTATTTATTGTCGCATTTTTGACATCCAGTGCAGTTCCTGCAAATCAGCGTGCATGGAACCTTAGCCTTTGAACAGGAGCATCGTGTACGGCATTCAGAGCAACTGCAATTAACCAATTCTCTACAAGCTGCCCAAATCGAGGGCAGAGAAGACCAGACCGGCACCCACTCCCCTGCAGCTCTGGTACATTCCCATCCTTCTGGTCCTGGAACGTTGTCTATCACTGAGCAGGCACGACCCCAGACTTGTTCTGCCTGGTATGCTGAACGGAGACAATGCTGCCTTAATGCCTCTTTAGTTGGGGGCAAGCTTGATAGACTGCGACTTTTTGAAGTAAATAGAAGCTTTCTAACATGATTGACTGAGAATTCTTCTCCATCTTTGTAGTAAATCAAAACAGTAAACTTCTACAGACTGGCCAAGCATCTTCAGAAAGGCCTGCTCAATATGAAACGCTGCAAACATGGCTACAAATTTGGATTCACCATAAAATTCAAGCCAGTTCCACTGGATGGATTTAGTCAAGGCAAATAGAGGTTGAGCCACACATATGACAGGAATTTGTCTTGGATTTAAAAACGTTGTAATTTTTCTTATTTGATCCATTCCGTGCTTCAGCATTGACGGCGAAGAAGAACTTTCATTGAATAGAGGTAAAAGAGAGTTACGTGTTAATTCAAATGATGAAGAGCCTACCTTTGAAGCATAGAACGCTGCCCAGGAAAGATCTAAGGGCCCATCTTTTCTGTCGCTAAGAATATGGTCTAGCCATTCCTGTTCCGTTTTCCACTCGGATCCAAATTTAGAAGTTGACATCTGAGAACAGGTGATCTCGCTTGCTATTGGCACAGGAGGTTTCTTGGGAGGCAGTGTTACAGTCTTGACAACATTGTAGCTGTCTGGAAGCTCTGTCACTTTCCTGTTACTTTGATCGACACAAGAAATGCTTGTGGCGAAATTACGAGGCTCACCAACTTCTCCTTCGCCGGGAATTTGAAAGATAGAAATTGCTTTTCCGTGGTAATATGATTCTGAAGTTGTACTGCTGTAGTTATGATCCATGTTATCGTACGCACCAATCACAAAGAGACCATGAAGCAAATTTGAGGGGCAAAGGACACCTTCTTCTTGAGCTCTCTTAATCTCCAAGTGAGCCAGACTTGCTGTTATCTCCATAATTCTGTTTGGTGATATTGAGAGGCCTCTTTTATGCATGCTTTCAATTATTGTATTATTTGGTGTTCTTCCAAATATAGACAGGCACACGTATAATGGAACTGGTGGTTCATGACTTTTCTTATGACGAATAATGTTGCCTTTTGGAATGTTTTCACTGTGAATGAAAACTATTAATTGCCTGATAGTCAAAGCAGGCTGAGTTGCTTTAGTCACATTCTCTTCTGAAGCATAGCCATGAAGTAAATAACACACTAAAGAGAGAAGTGCCGGAGGAACGCTTGCAGCTTGTTGATCATCGTTCAGATGACCATCAAGCGTAGCTTTGTGCTGGGTTATGATCTTTCTAATTTGCTTAATAAAGCTTTCACATGCAACAGCATCATCATCAAGGTTTTCAGAATGAATATATTAAAAAATATTAGCACCATTACGATAAAGGAAGTAATCTCTGCCTGAAAGTTGAGCTTTGAACTGTGGGAAGTGATCGAGAATTCTCTCGCGTAAACGGGTATTATGTGTGTTTTGAAGGTCTTTACTCTTCATTCCCAGAATATTTGCAAGGCTGTTTGCATATATAATCTTTAAGTGAGCCATTTTTAATAAAATCTCAGTATTATCAGATTCAGAGGCCTTGTTTTTCTCTCTTATGAAGCGTGCAACGGAAGCCATACTCTCGCAGATGGAGTTGACCTCTTCTTCTTTTACCCCAATTGATGCTCTCAGACAATTGTTCAGGTTTGTATAGCACTTCGAGTGGTACTTTGCTTCCTTAGCAACCAAATCGCCACCCTCTAGGAATGCTTTAAGGTTTGTGTTATTGGTAATATCGACACATCTCTTAAGTTTATCGTCTTGTAGGGAAGCAATTCTATATAGAGGTTTTCGAGTAGTGCCCTTTTGATTGCATATAAAACACATTTCATCTTTCATTTTAATAAATGATGTGGAACAACGCATATTCCTTGGGTTTTTTTCATCTGGCTCTAATAAAGTCTGTGGACTGTTCTCATGTGAATCATTTGGCAAAGAGGATGAACGTTTGCGTTTCTTTGTTCTGGCTAGTTTTGTTCTGTTGAAGTTAAGTACACACTTTTTATTCCACTTTGCTTTATTTTTTTAAATGTTCCTTCTATACCTTCACCCTCATTTAACTTTTGTACATCCAAACCATGGGGGCAATGCACCGAGATTCTGAAATTCTGTTAAATTTTCCGAAAGCGTCTTGTAGCCAGCACCAACAAGTGCTTTTTCAGTGTGTAAGGCTGGGCAAATATAGCCTTCATCACTAGATTCTTGACAAATGCAACATTTGGTCCAATCTATAACACGAAGCTCAAGTGGAGATTCAAAGTCAAAATTTGCCAGGCGCAGGCGCCTTGAAGTCATTTTGAGAATAATTCAATTCAGTCTAATCTGCAAAAATGAATGTTAAATGATTTATATGAATATAATTTTATATTAGAATGAAAACAAATATAAGAGAAATCACACACAAAAAACAAAAACAAATAAAAAAACTAGACGAACACTAAAATCATTTTTTTAAATTACGAGAAAATTTTAAGGCTTGGAGAAAAGTAAATATGGTAAAATAATGTACTTAATAAGAGCTTTTAAATAAAAAAAGAAAAATTAAAATCGAACCATTAGGAGCTGAGATACAACCAATTCTAGGACTCCAAAATGGCGTCCATAAATAGCCGCCATTTTGGTGTCCTGCACGGATTTTAATGTGGCTCCCTATCTGAAAAGGTCTCTTATGACCTCATTTATGACCACAGAAAGTGGCATATTCCAATCAAAAAGTGCAGCTTTTTTTTATGTACCAGACGTACTAATTTCTATACGTATCTTCCAAATTACTCTATCTTGATACAGTCAAAACAGCAATGGCGACTACATTAGGCTCTGACTGACCTCTTTTGAGGTTCTCCTACCGACCTGAGTTCAAGCCCCATTCAGTTTATTGAAGTATAATGTTAACAGTTTGAATACAAGTTTACCGTACAAAGACGCAATAGATTGTGGATGTTGAAAGTAGCTAAGAGGAAATCAAACCAGTTATGGAGAACTTCCCCTCATCGCTAAGTGGGATTCTTCTTGAATGTTGACTATTCATGAATTGAAGAGACTGTTCGGATATTTTGTACATACAGTACTAACAATTTTTGTATATAGCAATCAGTTAAATATCTATGGATAGAGGGTATTGAGGAAATATCGGACTGAACGTCAATTTAGTTTAGTTTGCTGGTGGTAGGGAGGTTGGGGCTTGAATTCTGGCTGGGTGTACTGAGGGTGTACTTTTAATAAATAGTTCCCCCTCTCCCTCCAACAAATGGTGGGTACATTTACTATAAACTATAGCTTTCTCCAGCTTACTTCATTAGTGTCACTCAGCATTTTTTTGCTGGGGTGCTCCGGCACATTTGTGTACAGTTGAGGTTTGGGGGAAGATAAAAACTAAACAAGAAAAATGTTGAGGTATAATTATTTTTCAACCAATGATAAACATTATTTTTAAAAATGACAAAACTATTATAATAATAACCATTTACTTCTTAGAAAAGAATGTTGATACAAGATTTTGAAATGATAATCTATCCTTAAAAAAACCAATGTTATGCATTGGCAATTCTATCGGCTTGTTAAGTTATATTAATATACTTATCACAGCGTCTTACTATTCGTTCGGGCTAAATACTTAAGTAATATTTACGCTAATAGGTTAGGAATCAGGAAGGTTGAATATAGAGGGAGTGAACTCAAATTTGTGTGGGGGAGAATGGTAAACCACTTAGGAAAAACCACCCCCAGCTCAGCCGAGCGAAATTCAAACCTCAATCTCCCCGTCCTCAGCAGTCTAGCTCAACATGGAACCAGCGCGTTAGCTAACTACGCCACCGAAGCGGGTGGCTTGTTAAGAGTATCGCGAGGTGATAAAGGTTAAAATCGCTGGTCTAATTGTATGCGAAAAGCCTAGACGTGTAGGAAGACGTGGCGAAATGTAAAGCTTTGCCTCGGTTCATTTTTAATGTGTTTGTTACCACATAACGTTCAAATATATTTTATGTTTTATTCCAAAGGAGTTATTAATATCTTCATAGTAAAATAATTAAATTATTGTTGTGTATGTGTGTAAATATAGCATATAGAATATATATTCTGAGCTAAATATCATATCTTGAACGAAATTGATAAAAACCTGATGTATTACTTCTGAGGCCCACAATCAGGTTTGTATGACTTACTTTAATTTGTACACACAATTAATTTTATTTTAATTTTAATTGTCAATCAATCGTACCTGAGACAACGTTGAGCACATATACAGCCAAGTTAATTTTTAATGTAGACAATGTAATCGAAGACAGACTCTAATACGTGAGATTCAAAGTTTGACCCAAGAACAAATAAACTCTGGAGACTTTGTTGTAGCTTGAATACTTCCATGTGTATCTACTTATAAATTATAAAATTTAGAATAATATTCCAATAAACTTTTGATAGAAAGAATGTCAATAACTCTACTAAATGGTTGTAAGATACATTTTATTATAGCTCTTAATATTTGTACTTCACATATTGGCAATAAATATTTTACATCAATATTTTTAATATTTTCACAAATATATTAATATTTTACTCACATAACTTTATTCTATTTTACTGTCATCAATAGTTAAAATATGATTTCACTAACTTAAAATAAATGTTTACATATATATCTTATATTGATATTTTGTTATATACTCAAGATAGATTCTATATATTTATTCATATTTAGAAATCAGATATTTCAAGTAAATAAAAAACAGATCTTGATAATTCATTTCTTTCCAAACGATATAGCCCAGAAACTTTAGCGTAGGACTGTGAAAAAAATATGGTAAAGCTGCATATTTTGATTTTGGTTCTATCTGGTATTTTGAACAACATACTGAGCCTTCCCTAAAATCCCATGTGCGCTTCCCGGTTGCTAAGAGCAAAAATAGCACAGGTAACAAAATTCTTACATTTTTTTCGTGTATAACTATGCGGGTTATTCTCCTAATGTTAAATACAAAGCACGATGGCTAATTTGCACAAGTAAGGTATCATAGCTGTATTTAAAAGAGGTCAGATGAGGAGATTAGCTAATTTCGGGCATAAACAACGTAAGTCGCAGCTAAGCTTCGATACAAATTTCCCCTGATGTTCGGGTTGTTACAAAAACAACTTGCCTAACTGGTTTCTACTATATACGAACATAAATGAACACAGCTTCAAATAAACATATGATATTTACTTTTAGAGGAAACCTACTTTTGAACCAATGAACCAGTATTAAATTTAATATTCACATAATCCTGAGTTATTGTGAATGCTTATCACAAATTGTTTGGTTGGGTGTCTTTAACTGAGATTAGAAATTAAGTTATCATGTTTGTAAAATATAAACACCATATTTTGGCCATTACTTTAATAAAGCATTAATTCTCTAGTTTTAATTCTCTAGTTTAAATTATCTAAGTCTAAACTTTTACTTTAAAAATTGTTTATCCTAGTTTCACAGTCCAATCCTCAAAACAATCTTCATCCTCCTCGTATAGTTCAGTTGAATTACTTAATGTATTCAAGAAAGTGGTTTCATAATACTGGCCACACATTATGAAGCATAACAGACCAGCGCGTCTGCACTCGCACTTTAGTGTTGTGCAGTCGCCCCTGCAGTTACATGAGATCATGTGCAGAATGCTCTCTGGTGCAGGAGGCAAGTTTGTCGGTACTGTAAGAATAGTGTCGCCCGAGATTCTTCATCCCCTCTCAGTGGCATTCATTGATCGTCCTAGCCATTTTTGGACCTGAAAAATTACATTTGTAGAGGAAATAAATGAGTACTTTATATGTGGCATATGAAGCTCTATCGTAAATTGTTAGTGAATAAATTCAAACTTATAAATCATTTTATCATCTGGAGATATGTCCTGAGACTATGTTGATACGTTTCAACACTTGTTGGAGGAAGATTGCTTGATGGTTGAAGATTTTCACCGTGCTTCACAACTCTTTATTTCGTTGAAGAATATGCCATATTGTTATTTTCCCTTTTTTAAATATTGTATATATTGTGTCATAGCCATTTAAAGCATTGAAAAAAAATACATTCCTAAAAATAACCTACTTCTGCTTGGATATCAGCAATTCTGTAACGTTTCTCTATGGTATTACCAATGTTAGGACTGAAAAATATAATATGGGTTGCCATTATTGCTCGTGCAATCAACAAAACTAGTACACTATTATATGTTCCAATGACAGTTACGTTTTGCGAGCTTCTTCATGTTCAAGAGCGGTAGCAACTATCAGTGTGTCAGCGTCAGCTCTAGCTTGAAGTACAGAAGTTTCTACAATCCTGAAAAAAAAGTGAGGATTTGATTTAGGTTGGTTTTGTTTTTATGATTATCCAAGAACTCGGCTTGTCGGGTTGCTACCATGGTACTACAATCAAACATCACTTCAGCAATGAGTTTATTGAGGGCTCAACATTTCTGTTCTCCCCCCCCCCCCTCAGTAGTACTTACAGTCTGGTAGCCAATGAAAGCGACTGTCCGTGAAGGGAAGAGCCTATGCATGAAGGTGACATATTCCTGGATGAACGTTGTGGGGCGAGGCCAGGTTACAGTGTGCAGTAACTATCCACCATCCACGACTGTTGATGTTTCTTCATTCTTGTTTGCATCCAATTCTGTAGTAAATGACACAAAGAGACCTGCTGGAACAAACTTACTGATCTTTCTTGTGGTTATCTCATCAAATAGATATGGAGGTTTGGGTACAAGTTCATACTTTAAGTTTGAAATCAAATTTAGTTTAGATCTCATCACACACAATATACGCATGGATAACATATGCGAACTGGTTGGAACGGTTTGACCACGCACTGCAATGTTTACGTTAACTGCTGACAATGTTGTCACTCTTGACTTGCACTTGAGCTTCACATGGCCAAACACTTTTCCTGAATTGTCGTTGATGGCAGCTGCTCCCATGGCGTTTGTATTAAACACAAAAACTAGAACTAAAAAATCTAAAGGTGCAAAGTAAGCTCAATCTTTTAATAATGCTGGCTACAAAATGTTAACATATATTATAACGCACTAAATTCACTGTCCAAATAACCATTTATATATATTTAAAAAATATACACTTTGAAAATAGCAGTTGCTGAACTCGCCTGGATACTCAATACAGCTGAAGCGAACCAAACCTGTCAGAAAGTCCACCTCAACGTACATTACTTGAACAATCAGCCAATCCAGGCCCTTCTCTCCAACTGTCACAATGTTATCTCCCTCTCCAGAAGAAACACATATCACACACACTATACTTACCCTAAAGTTGCACACAACTAAGTTTTTTTCACACAGAGAACACATGTGAAACACACCCTTCATGTCGTTATCCCCACGTGCGTATGATGCACTGCCAGTGGCACTTGCCTGTGCCTGCTTGTTAGAGATCACCAGAACCCTCCTGACAAGCAGCACAAGTAATGCGGATTCAAAGTTAAAATGTTCTTGCTCTACAATATTAAACATTTTATAGTTTAATAAAGTAAAGTAGGTTGCAAGAGAATTTACAATCTACTATATGTTAGAATTGCTGGATATTTTTGTGCGTAAGAGAAGAGTGTGCTATTTAGCTGCGACTTATGTAATTAAGCAAATAATAATAATAACAAAATTTACTCTTGCCATTTCACATATTATCAAATACGACTAGTATACTTCACTTGTGCAAATTGTCCATTGTGCTCTGTACTAAACTAAAGGAGATCGACCCACATAGCTATAAAATAAAAACATGTGAGAAATGTGTCATTTATGTTCCTTTTGCGCTAAAAAAAAACCAGGGGAGCACACATGGGATTTTAAGGGAGTTTCAGTATGTTGTTCAGTATACCAAATAGGACTCAAATACAAATGTTCAGCTTTACCATATTTTGTTCACGCTGTTATCAATTCGCATACTAAAGTTCCTGGGCATAAGGGTTTTGATGAAAATTATTATATTCCTGCTATTATGATATTTAGTGTTTACTCGTTGAAATATAGCTCGGGCCATTGCATTATAATATGTACTTTTTCAAGAGCTCATAGTAAGATTAAATATTATATTTTGAATTAGACTGATTAATTAAAAGAATCAATTTATTTTGATTAAAACCTTTTCTCAAATTGTTGGGTCTGTAATAAGTGTATACTATTTAGGGCTGTACACATATTTTGTACGCCACTTTTTAATAGCAGCTCATGATATACTAATATAAGCATTTTAACTACTACGCTGATAGGGTAGGTTTAGGGAAGGTGAAATTTAAAGGAAATGTAACAGCATTTTAATGGAGGGGTAATGAGAAACCGTCAAGTAAAAACCCCACTCAGGATAACCTCACTGGATTCTAGTACCAACCCTTCCTTCACTATAAAGGCGTGTTAGATGAGCCAGACGTTTAGTCCACGTGCCCACTGATACGAGCTATTTTATTGTGGACACTACTATAGTTTGTCTTAAGCCATCATGGTCCAGCCCTTAAACTCGTCTTCTCAACTCCCAGCACCTAAAGTATCTAGTTCTAGTCCTGCACAAGACGTGTTCTGCTCTCATATAATAATAATAATAATAATAATAATAATAATAATAATAACAATAGAGGTCTAGCTTGCGTTATTAACTCATCTGTGTTGATCATAAACTCCACAAGAATGTTATGTACTGTACACTTTCACACATAGATGCCAATTCGAGAAGATCACAATTAGTGGAAAAGTTAGACAAAAGTAGAATAGTGCTTATACTCCATTCACGGTAGGAATTACTCTCTGAAAGGTCATTTTTCCTACCAATATCCTACTATATAGTAGATTTATGGTAGGGAAAAAGGCCTTTCAGAAGTCAATTCCTACGGTGAATGGATTATACTATACTACTTATTAGAACCATAATTAAATAAGGACCAATACCGTGACATTTGACAGAAATATATCTTCTGTAGAGGTGTTGTTTGATGTTTTTGTTCTTAGTAATGTTGTTTTAGTATTTTGTCGAAAATTCTGTTCAGTGTTTCTATTTTATTATAATACAATTCTTTAAAGTTTACCAATATTATATATTTTACTTTATTTATCGGTGGGCATGCAATCTAGGACGTTGGCCTCGTCTTGTTTGGTTTAACAGTGGTGGAAATTTCTAAGTTCTGATCCAGACCGTGTGTACTGAAAATTATTTTTCCCTTAATAGTCTTACACTTTTTTCCACAAAAATCTGGAGGCGTTCCATTTAAATTTTACTTTCCTCATCTTTGCTCCATTAGTGTGAATATGTGGCAAGCCCAAACGGACAGTGACGCAATATGGACATATGTAGGATTAGTAGCCTCAACTTGTAATTTGTAAGCAATATGCTTAATCCTAGAACTCATAAATACTAAGCAGCGTCCCCACTGAGTCGACGTTGTTGATCGACAAGTTTGATCGACAAGGGTCGAGAAACATCTGTTTGGCTTCCCTCAACTCCAGTGAATTAACAAAAAAAAATCCAGTCGAAATCAAAATGTTTGAGAAGGATGACGTACGTATTGCTTGTGCCGAATTCACTATTGTTGCATTAAAAGAAATTAAAATCACTGCGTAAAATAAAATTTTGAGTACGACGAAATCTTCAAAGTATAATTAGATAGAGTGGTAGTGATTTAATATAAGATCTAAGAAATGATTATGTTGATGTTTTGAAGCTTGAATACAGATGTAATGGCTGCTTCCGGAATTTCTTTCGGGTGTCCGTAAGTGAGTTCGAAAATATATTTCATATAGTTGAGAAAAAGATACGTAAACAGGACACAAACTTCAGATGTGTCATTTCCATTAAGGAGCGTCTTGATTTGACCCTATAATACTTAATGTGTTTGTAATCCAAAAAATTCAATAAAACAAAGCACCTTTTGGCTATCTCACTCCATTTCCAAGATTATAGAAAAAATACTCTACAATATGATGGTTGAATGTCGACTGATACATCAAACCACTAAAATAATTGACTTGACTTCCTTTAATATTTACCGACATTATATGGGAAAAGCATCGACACATCAAATAACATATTTTGTCGATCGACAAAGTTTATTGTATGCCATGTCAATTCATTGGGGAAACGGAAGTTTATTGTATGCTATATCGACTCAGTGGGGAAACGGAAGTTTATTTTATGTCAAGTCTACTCAGTGGGGAAACGGAAGTTTATTGTATGCTATATCGACTCAGTGGGGAAACGGAAGTTTATTATATGCTATATCGACTCAGTGAGAAAACGGAAGTTTATTGTATGCTATATCGACTCAGTGGGGAAACTGAAGTTTATTGTATGCTATATCGACTCAGTGGGGAAACGTAAGTTTATTTTATGCTTATATCGACTCAGTGGGGAAACGTAAGTTTATTGTATGCTATATCGACTCAGTGGGGAAACGGAAGTTTATTGTATGCTATATCGACTCAGTGGGGAAACGTAAGTTAATTGTATGCCAAGTCGACTCAGTGGGGAAACGGAAGTTTATTATATGTTATATCGACTCAGTGGAGACACAGAAGTTTATTGTATGCTATGTCGACTCAGTGTGGAAACGGAAGCTTATTGTATGCTATATCGACTCAGTGGGGAAACGTAAGTTTATTTTATGTCAAGTCGACTCAGTGGGGAAACGGAAGTTAATTGTATGCCAAGTCGACTCATTAAGGAAACGGAAGTTTATTATATGCTATATCGACTCAGTGGGGAAACGGAAGATTATTGTATGCTATATCGACTCAGTGGGGAAACGGAAGTTTATTGTATGCTATATCGACTCAGTGGGGAAACTGAAGTTTATTGTATGCTATATCGACTCAGTGGGGAAACGGAAGTTTATTGTATGCTATATCGACTCAGTGGGGAAACGTAAGTTTATTGTATGCTATATCGACTCAGTGGGGAAACTGAAGTTTATTGTATGCTATATCGACTCAGTGAGGAAACGGAAGTTTATTGTATGCTATATCGACTCAGTGGGGAAACGGAAGCTTATTGTCTGCTATATCGACTCAGTGCATAAACGGAAGCTTATTGTATTCTATGTCGACTTGGTGGGGAAGAGGCTTAATGCATATAAAGCTGCAAAGTCTTATGGGCTACGTAGAAAAGGCTAAAATCTCCTGTGTAAAGGCTGTACTGCTGTATCGTTGATTAACCAAACGGAACGCCATATTGTCGGTGTTTTCTTGTGTAAGTGATCTGTGTAGGACCTGAGGAGATGCTGACTAAGAGAACAGTTTATATTTGAAAGTATTGTTGAATGGGCGGGCTGTCTTCAGATCACGCGAGTGAGGTGATTGGCGTCAAGGTCTGCCAGATGCCTGCACAACACACGTCCACGTGAATACCGATACTCCCAACACACAACATATTACTCACTCAAACATTTTCTGGGTGGTACCAGGATCTATACAGTCGAATCTCTCAGAGTATGTACTGGAACTGTTTAATTCGACTGCGATATGTGGATAGTCTGTGTAAGACCCACAATTAAATAAAAAAGAATCTGGGGCACTTAATGCGCACTTTCCGAACAATATAGTTACAACACATGACATTATTATTAACAATTTTTTTAGCAATGGGTCTTACTACACATTCGGGCTATATGCTTATGTGCTAATTACGCTAATGGTTTAGGGATTAAGAAGGTTATATTCAGAGGAGGGTTACCCACATTTGCGTGGAGGGAAAGTGTAAAACCATTTTGTAGAAACCACCTTCAGTAAACCTAACCGAGATTTGATCCTCGATTTTTCCGTCATCGGCAGGCTAGTCTACTGTGAAAGTAGCACCTTAGAATACGCGGCCACCTGAAAGGTGACATTACGCTTTTTATTATTTTTATCGTATTGCATATTTGACCGAGAGATATGTAGACCACCATGTATGTTAACTTTTAGCCGCTTTGTGTGAACAGAACGTTACCCAGGGTATACCTTGGATGTTGTCTACGAGTCATACCCGCGATGAGTTAATGTGATGATAGTGATTACGAAGGTGTGGAGCCAGCGGAAATCTTAAACCTAACTTAAGCCTAACTAAACAGACCATGGTGATCATACGGACAGTTCCTCTTTAGCGAAAAATACCTCTTGTACCAGCGTGACTCGAACCTCAAGCCTCTAGATCGGTGGCCAGGGGTTCTGACGAGTGGTCAACACATGCTTCGTAAACAGACTTATATCGAGAATAGACACGATATCCAGCCCCACGCAGTTAGCTCATCACTGTGAAAGGGGCAACCCACATTTAACCTCTTTTTTTTTTCTCTGTCAGTAATCGAATTAGGCTCCCTTGCTCAGTAGGTGGATACGCTACAAACTGATCTAAGTCATATACTTATGAACAAATAATAAAGTGATTTACTCGGATAAGCCGCCCTATAATCATATCAACATTTCTTAGAATCGTGTACTTTCTTATAATTTTGTAACCCAAACTCTAAAGTTAGAGGGGTTCAAATACATATACAAAACAAAATTAAATGTTATATAAGAAAAAGGGAGATTCATCTAATAGAAGTGCGCAGTGTGAACACCTTTTATTTGTGTTATACAAATGCTGGGTACACAAAATGTACCCAGCGCACGCAACTCACTCCTAGAAGCGGAAAATAATATGGTCCACCTTCAGTGAACGCCTAATATTACACGAAGAGGACGAAGACTTAGTAAAAAAGGATTTTGGATCATTACATAACCTAGGGATAATATGACGTAACTAAAATAGTAAATGATTTCAAGTCTTAAGTGCATTCAGGTTTAACTTATGTCAATTTTTATTATAGAACAATGCATATATAGTGAAAGAATCTTAGAGTTCCTCCTAGATACAATAATAGCCAAATGACCTTGACTAAGCTCAACAATAATAATCGATATCATTCAAAAGAAAAAAAATATTTAATAAACATTTACTCTTTTTTCCTCTACAAATATTTTATTAAATACCATGAAATAGTTATGTGAATATACTATCAACGCGTGCCATCATTAACTTTGAGTAAGACAATCTCTAATATTATAGAAGATTTCTGCAACATAACACATATCTATATTCGTTGTGAAAATACAACATCCTCTTAAAATGTTTTAAAGTTCCTTTCTTAATACCTATGTAACAATAATATGCCAAAGTTACTAAATTGTGAATGTACAGGAATACTTTAGTTATCTAATCTTCCTAAGTAAATCATTATCTTAGCTAGTCCAGAAACACTCTTACAAGTACGATAAATGAAAATTAATAGCATATTTATTCCCGATAAGCGTAAAACATAACTTTACTTACATTTGAAATTGGGTCTCCTGTTCTAAAAGAACTTCCCCATATAAATAATCACTAAATTCAAATTTGCAACTTCATTCTTAAGCGACATAAATAAAGCTAAATTGATCTGTATAACATTTGAACTTTAATCACATATGAAAAGCGCTGACCTAACGTTATAAACAACATTCCCACATTAATATACGCTAAGTTAATATAGCGACCTATTTCCCAATGCTACATAAATAAAGGTTAAATTAATAACTATAACAGTCAAACCTTAATCACATATGAAAAGTGCTGACCTAACGTTATAAACAATTTTCCCACATTTATGTTTACTAAACGCATATAGTGAAATAACTCGCAAGTAAAATAAGTAAAGTTAATTGTCTGTTCTGCAAAAGAACAAAGATTTAAACTTAGACCCAATAATTACATTTTATAAAAAATGGTAATGACCGAAATGGAATTTTTAATAGTTAGAGTTTACGCCGAATAAGAATTTTATCATACATTATAATAAGTCTGGGAAGCCTCCTGCTTCGTCCTACACTGTCCACGCCTAATCCAAGAGTAGTTTCTCACTCGGCAGATGGTTGTTTATATGGAGCACACTCGTCGAACAATCGAGTAGGAAAAAGGGGGGGATCACAGAGAAAAACACACAGGAAGGGGGAATGCGCGTGACACTAGAAACGTCGATTATCTTCTGGCAGGGAGTAACAAGTCCCACATCTTTATAGCAAGTTCTTTTGTTGACGTTAGATGGAACTGAGCAGGGTGGTGGTCTCTAGCGGCGAGATACGGCACTTGGCTCGGCGCTTGATTGTTGTTCGCGGGGCGTAGTTGTTGTTGGACGTGTTATGAAGTCGAGGTGCCTGGCCTGGTCGATGAGATTGGGTAAGTGTATTATGATTGACTAGCCCATTTTGTTTACTTGGAGCATAAATGCTACAATTTGTGTATTAAACATTAGGTTTATAAGATAACTTATCTATAATCCGCAATTATAAGCACATGTAATGAACGTAAATCTCATCCAAACAGGTTTTCCAGTGGAGGGTAGGTCAGGGTTTAAATCCCCGATGCGTGTACTAATTAGTTAACCATTTTCTCCATTAAAATGAAGATACATTTACTTTAAATTAGGTTA
Organism: Timema shepardi; assembly: GCA_902151425.1. Classification (NCBI taxonomy): domain Eukaryota; kingdom Metazoa; phylum Arthropoda; class Insecta; order Phasmatodea; family Timematidae; genus Timema; species Timema shepardi. Next base: position 39,194 of record CABFVX010000171.1, on the reverse strand, counting down.
CACTTAAAAATAAATTTAATTTAAAATTAAGAGACATGTCTCTCTTTCTTTCTCCATCCTCGTTTAGAAGGAGGTAGCTTGGCCAGCCTTACTACTGGGGGCGTAGAGGGTTCGAAGGGGGAGCATAATTTAAATAAAAGCGAAGAGTTGGGTTAATTTTATTCGAACCCATTATTCTGGATTTGGAGACCTCCAATCTTTTACTACAACCCCTATACCTATATACGGCCCCAGTGGTCAACAATGTGACCCCCAGTCAATTCAGGTTACTGTAGTGAATGTACCAGCATGTCCAGGTGGAGACCAACGTGTCCAGGTGAGGACAAGCGTGTCCAGCCGGATGAGTACCAGCGTGTCCGGGTGAGTACCATCATGTCCGGGTGAGGACCAACTTGTCCAGGTGAGGACCAACGTGTACAGGTGAGGACCAGCGTGTCCAGCCGGATGAGTACCAGCGTGTCCGGGTGAGGACTAGCGTGTCTGGGTGAGGGACATTGTGTCCGGGTGAGGACCAACGTGTCTGGGTGGGAACCAGCGTGTCTGGGTGAGGACCAGCGTGTCTTGGTGAGGGACATAGTGTTTGGGTGAGTACCAGCGTGTCCAACTAGGTGAGTACCAGCGTGTCCGGGTGGGACCAGCGTGTCCAGCCAGGTGAGTATCAACGTGTCCAGGTGAGGACCAGCGTGTCTCAGTGAGTGTCATTGTGTCCGGGTGAGGACCAACATGTCCAGGTGGGGATCAGTGGGTCCAGCTGGGTGAGTACCAACGTGTCCAGGTGAGGACCAGCGTGACCAACTGGGTGAGTACCAGCGTGTCCGGGTGAGGACCAACGTGTCCAGGTGGGGACCAGCATGTCCAGCAGGGTGAGTACCAACGTGTCCAGGTGAGGGCCAGCGTGTCTGGGTGAGGAACATTGTGTCCAGGTGAGGACCAGCATGTCTTGGTGAGGGACATTGTGTCCAGGTGGGGACCAGTGTGTCCAGCCGTGTGAGTACCAATGTGTGCAGGTGAGGACCAGCATGTCCAGCCAGGTGAGGACCAGCGTGTCTCAGTGAGGGTCATTGTGTCCGGGTGAGGACCAACGTGTCCAGGTGGGGACCACCGTGTCCAGCCGGGTGAGTACCAACGTGTCCAGGTGAGGATCAGCGAGTCTGGGTGAGGGACATTGTGTCCGAGTGAGGACCAACGTGTCCAGGTGTGAACCAGCGTGTGCAGGTGTGGACCAGCGTGTCCAGGTGTGGACCAGCGTGTCCAGGTGTGGACCAGCGTGTCCAGGTGTGGACCAGCGTGTCCAGATGTGGGCCAGCGTGTCCATCTGGGGGAGTACCAGCGTGTCTGTGTTAATACCAGCGTATCTGGGTGAGGGATATTGTGTCCGGGTGAGGACCAATGTGTCCACGTGAGGGCCAGCATTTTCCCTGTTCTTGAATCTCGGGTCGGCATGATGAGAGTTGGTTAGTGTATCGGTGACCAGTGGATGACTTACGCAGGTGACGTAGACATCAGCAGTGAATTGTGTAGGGACTGAACATTATAAGAGACTGTTATTTAAATGTTTATTTAACTGTTTGTTTGCTATAATTCACTAGTTGTTTATTTAATTTTACTTTATTTGGTTTTATGTGTATGCATTTACTTGTTAATTTAAATACTTAAATATCACCTTTATTATTTAATTCAATGACTGTTTAAATTGTAACTAAATCACTGTATATGTTTTCTCTCTTGTTAATCATCAAAACCTTGAATATTTCGTGTGAGCTTTCAATCGCGTTTATCCAACAACGTCCAAGCCCAACAATATCCTTTAAAAAAACTCGTGGCCACATGGATGGTGTAAGCAGCCCGCGAGGCCCCAGTCGGTGTTAAAGTATTCTATGACATCCAGAATCACATTTTAGAAATAGTAGAAATGTTTATTTCATGGTAATGGAATTAATCAAAAGGAAAGTTGGTATTTAGTAGATCAAGTAATACTGTTTATTTGTACATTTAGAGCTTATAGAATTACTACATCAAAGTGACAGCATTAGAGTAATACACTTATTGAGACATTAAAACTGAAAGCTGTACTGGTTTTGGGTCATAACGCTTCTTTTCACTTTGTCACGTGTCTAACAACGCAGCTTGGCGCTTGACGTACTTAATTTATTCTAGCCTTCCACTGTGAAATGTATAGGTTTGGATAAGAGTAGGGCTATTGATTATTACTTTTTCATAGACTAGTTTATAGTAATGTGTAAAGTTTATTTTAAATATATTAATACAAATTATATGAATGTCTAAGAGGCAGCACAAAGATAAACCACATAACCTTTGCATATCGTTATAAAGTATCTCTTTTTTTAGCAGCCTAGTGAAGTACTATTAGTTGTAGAATTGACATAGACGTATATTTTTTACTCACTCACATCAAACAATGCGAATAGTACTATATACATCATGTGCGGGACACATCAATGGGCACGATGGCTAAGACATAGACCTCATCTGGTCTGGTTTACTGGTGGCGAGGGAGTCTTAGTTTAAGTCTCAGTTTGGTGTAATTAGGCTTTTTTATTTCACTAAATAGTTTTATTGTATCATTCTAAGAAATTGAGGTTTTATTTACTCCTAGCCATACCTTTCTCATACTGGTCACTTTAGTGTAAATATCTTAGATCGGTGCAAAAATTATGTATATGTGTGTGTGAAGGGCTATGCCTGTGGTTATGTTTGTCTGTGAATGTGTGCAAGTGTGTTTTTGTATAAAAATTGTGTGTGCGTGCATACATTTGTGTGATTTTTAAATGTGTGACTACACATAGGTGTAGGGCTAACAAATTATTTAATTTGTGTTTGAGGGAGCAAATGTTGAAAGAAAGTGATTAAATAGGTTAAACTTATACATAATCTACAGCAACTAAAGTTGATCTACAAAATATATTATGTAAGTACATATGTAGATCATGTAAGTACAAATATATATATATATATTGTAAATACAAATATATATGTGTATGTGTGTGTGTGTGTTACCATCTAAACCCAATTCCAGGACAAACTGGATCAGACTAGGCCACAGGATGTACTAGTTTAGCCTAGTCTAAATTCGTTACTCCTGAAATTTTGGCCTAGCTCATAGCATAAATTAGTATAGTTTACAATTTTATTAGGCCAAACCAGGTTTAGTATAGGTTAGGTTAGGTTAGGTTAGCTAACAGCAACTGCGTGTGAACTGTGAATGATGAAATCTGTCCAAGGTCGATTCATCATATGGGCTAGGAAGAATAAAAACTATCACTGCCTAAAAACATCATGCAACAAGCGGCAGGATGTATCATTTCGGCCCAGTCCGAACTAGTTTGTCCTGGAATCGTGTTTGGACTGTAATATAAATACTATGTGAATATTTATATGTGTGTATACATATATATACATATATATACATATATATATATATATATATATATATGTGTGTGTGTGTGTCCCGAAGATTTTTCATAATTTCTGATGAGCTAGAAAGCTAAAATTGGGAGAAACTGCAAAGGATTTACTTAACAGGCACGCAAAGATCCAAAACCATAAAAGTAATCAAATTTAAAACGATCTCATGATCCATAGTATCAAAAGTCACTGTTGAATTCAGTTTATTTAAATCTTAAACCTAAGTTAACTGTCACCTCTTTCATTCTTATTAATTAACACTACGATATTTTTTTTAATCATCCTTGTCCAAACCAAACATTCATCAGGTCACTTTATTTCCTAAAATTGACATGTTACCGAATAAGCTTCAAAGGGAGGTGATTTCCCTCAACCTGCCGTAAGCAGGCTTAAAACATGATTTATTAATGTTATCATAACTTTAAAATAAGCTTAGCTACGAAAATATAGTTTGCTCGATAAAAATATTATTTTTAAATATCTCAAGATTCCTTAGGAAGAGTCTTTCCTGCACGATGACACAGAAGGAAAGGTTGAGGGAAAGAACAGCTTAAGAAGAAGGATTCAAATATTAGATGAATTGAAGTAAAGAAGAAAAATCAGGGATCTGTAGGAGGAGGCAGAGTGCCTCAGGGTGTTTTGGTGGTCTAGGTTCACTGACAAAAGGAATGGACCTGTCATAAGACAAAACGCCCAACAACAATAATAATAATAACAAAAATTTTAAATATTGTATTCCAGTTTGGAAATAGATCCGAGTTCGAATATTTTTAAAGATCTGTCTTACAGCAGAATTTAGCAATATTAATATCTTATTTTAAAAAAAACTCTCCTTTTATCCTGACGGGTAATCAAAGAGAGGTGTATCTCATGATGGGATATCTGTCATCCAGTCGCCCGGATATGTTGAGCACCTGTAGACACAATAACAACTATTTGTATTCCAAAGAGTTTCTTTACAAACGTGATCATTACAAAGTCAACCACTTGACACCCGCTGTAGGAATGGTGAGGACATGCTTCGAGAATACTCGCCCGCATTCATTACCGTGCTCACCTACTTTACTTTTTCTCGCATTTTCAAGGACACCGGCACGATTTCTAAAGAGCAACAGTGATTGAAGTAGGACTTGGTCAATGATAATGTGTCTCTTGGACACATCATATTTTCCAAATCCATAATCACTGGATGATTTAATGCCTCATTATGAAGACTCGAAGAATAAATACCCATATGTTAAAATCCTGATTTACAATTATTAGCTGTGCCAATTAAGACATAGCACACAATAATTACACCAACTATTGGGTGACCTGGTGGTCTAGGGATAAGGTGTCGGAACTCTGTGCTGGGGTCCGGGGTTCAATCCTTGGTCCCGGTACAGATTTATCTGATTGCCAAACCTTTCCTTCACCTCTGACAAGACGTTTATTAATCACAACTTGTGCATTTGTGGAATAAAAGACCTCCACCGTGGTTCGGATCCCACGTTAAACTGTAGTTCCTCCATTTCATCTCACAATCACCCTACCATTACACATTAGTGTAAGTGCTGAACGGGTAGTAAAACGCGCTGCTAATAATAATACTCTTACTATCTGCATTGGTGGTCACGTGGACTAAACGTCAAGCTCATCTAGTATAATTTCTATGTGATAAGGAGGGCGGGGCTCTATACCCGAAGGAGTGTGCTGAATTTATTAGGTGGTTTTTTTCACTTTCTCACACATAAAAGTAATATTTCTTCTCAAACTATATACTTATTCTCCTTATTAAAATAACGTTATTTAATGTAATATTCCTTACTGATATTACAATAGGGGTCTACAATAAAATCAGGAACCGGCAGCACGAAGATGCAATATAGTAATTATATAATATACTAAAAAATTTCAGATAGTGTTAGAAGTTAAGAATATTTAAATATTGCTTAGCGAATTAAAATAAGTTGATAGAGTTTATTAAAATATATTGCTATAGAATGTTTCTTAAAAATCTAACACTTTATCTCAGTCGGTAGCGTGTCTGCCTACTGAGTTAAGGGTCCCTGGCTCGATTCCCAATATGGCTGAAAATTGATCATCGATGAACATGTGGATTTCTCTTTTGAATTGATAAATTAATGACTGGGGACTGGATGTTGTGCCTTTCATAGTCTTAAGCTAGATTATAAGGTATGTGAAGCCATGACAGACCTAGCAAGCCGTTAGTTGAAAATATATGGTTTTAATAAAAAACTGACCCAGGCCACAGGCTGGAAACAGTAATGGATTTAAAGTATAATTCTTTAAAGTGAGAGCTAGGGAGATGTTTTATAACTATTTAACATTTTTTATACATTAAATGAAGCATACAAATCAATTTTGTTTTATAATTAATATTTTTCTCCCTTTATTGACCAAAATTAATTGTTTTCGAGAGATTGTGATACAATAATACTAGTCACCTACCTTCCATTTTTTATAATCTTGCACACTACACATTTATGAATCCTAACGTGATGTATCATAGAAGACACGGAAACGCTTTACATCAAACCAACAGGTAGCTTACTAACATGAAAAAATCAGTGAAATATTCTTATGACGGCACATTGTGTATGCGAAAGGCTCTAGATTATGCCGGCCAATAACATGATAAGTTTAGTGAAATATTTTTATAAATGATATTTGTGTGAAAGGAAAGCTCTAGATTTAGTGGACAGGTAATTTACTAGCATGAGAAGGTAGGTTGAATGTTTTTATTAATGTTCACTGTGCAAAAGAAAAACTCTAGGTTATGTCGGCAGATAGATTACTAGAAAAATAAAAAGAGTAAATGAAATGTTGTTGAGTACTATAGTTTCAAAACAGGCCATCTCCATAGTAGTAATTATTTCCTACGTTTTATGTGTTTTTATTCTACATCATATTGTGCATTTACAAAGCATTAAACTAGTTTCAAAATTGTCCTTATTCATGTTAGAAAGCTTGGGGAATACTTAGGTTAGTTGTAATCCTGGACTTCTACGCAAGGTAGTTAGTTTAAAATCCAGCTAACTATATTTCAAATAGAATATACTTAGTTATCAGTTGCCAAAACTAATATTATGTCTGCACGCAACGACTCAATTATTTATTCTCATATATATTTTTTTATTGACCATGTAAAATAGTCACCAGATACATTTTTTAAATTGCAAAAACAATTTTCAAAAAAATAAAATTTTTACAAAAATTGGTCATAAGAAAACTACTGTAAAATAAAATAACAAATAATTATTTATAAACTGAAACACTCAAGAGATACTTATTTTGAAACAAATTGCTAGAGCCATTTCTTAATGTAATCAATAAAAAAATCAATTTTCAGAAAACTACCCTTAAACAAATTCACACCCCCTCCCTCAAATAATATAAAATTTTATTTGGCATGTGAAACAGTCTCTAGATGCAAATTAAAAAAAAATTAGAGCCATATTAAAAAAAAATTAGATTTAGAAAATCATTCATCAGTAAACTATCCTTTAGTAAAATCTTAAACGAAAACCAAGCATACAGTGTTATTTGGGGGTTCAAACATACCCTAGATATACATTTTAAACAAAATCGCTAGAGCTGTTTTTGGATAAATTAGGAATTCTTAGAAATCTTTCACTAGAAAATTACCCTTAATTTGAAGTTTAGATTCAATATCAAAAATCTCTAGCTATCAAGTTTGAACAAAACCCATCAAACAGTTTCGAACCTTAGGTCACAGTGTGACTTCCAATGTACACCCCTCTACCAGGATATCTTTGTCAACTAACATCAGGCTATAGTGCTAAATGTTTAATTCCGCCCTGGAGGTCCTGAGCTTAGTGATACGTCTCCCAGACTTACATGGGCTTGCAACAAGTCATAGTAGAGAGACAGTGTAGCTATCATGTACAATATTAATTTTATAAACAGGTTTATTAACATTATGAATGTACTAGTAGTAGTAAGTGTTGGTTTATTTATTCCAAGACGGGAACGAGGAATCCTGTCAAATGTTCTTATCGTTGTTTACTATGAAACAGGATGGTTAAGTTTTCCATTAATTGTACCTTGCTCATCCACAGACTATTTAGCGGATAGACAATATGGGTTGTAAAACGTGGAGCAGAAATAATGTTTGATATAGGATACATTAGTTTTAGTTGAGGACCATACCAAATGTTGGAAAGGGGACGGGTGGGCTAGGGGCCTCAAATCCCCTTCAAAAGTTCTGTATTGTATTTTTGTATTCTTCTTTAAGACAAGGCTACTAGGGTAAAGTATTCCTTAATAAAAATCATAAAATCTTCATCTGAAACTGGGTTTTTAAAACATACAATTATTTCAGTTAAGATCTATTACTGGTCAACGATCGCCTTCCATCTCCTGTTTCAGTGTTTAACAATGAGGATCCAAGGGTGGAACTTCCTCCAAGACACATAATAAATGTCTGGCTAACGCCGTGATTTAGGTTGTTTCAATTAGTTTTCTTCCATACTCCATACTTACCATCTTTTTGTGCTGTACCGACCTCTACCCTAATTTAGTGAGGTTTAAGGTGGGATGGAAGGGGATGGGAGGAAAAGCAAGTGTTTTGGAGTGTTCATGGTTAAATACTTGTAGGACAAAATAGATAAAATATTGCTCCAGTACAAATATAGAATATAACTTTCTTCGCATAATGACCACAAAATTTATTTAATATATATATATCAAGGATGTTCAGGAATTTGATGACCACTTTTTCTCTTCATTTAAAAAGTTTTATAGATAATAATGCCACCATGTTGATGAGAGATATTCAGGAACTGTTGATTTGAAAAAAAATTAAACTTTATGTTTCTATTGGAGCAACATTTTGATATTTTGGCCAAAGTATGCTTTGCCATAAAAACTGGCTTTTTATTGCGTCCCCTTCCACTCCACCTTAAGCGGAATTGAGTGTATGAGGGGAGATACATTTAGAAAAAGCTCTTCAATAAAACTGCTTGGATTCAAACCCCGACCTCCCCGTCATTGGCAAACCCATCCATATATGGTTGATGTCCTAGACCATGGGCCTGCCTATGTGTAGGCTTGAAGATAGTGGAATTAGAATATTTTAAATACGGTTATTAATGTATATTCAAACAATTTCGTAGTTTATACTTAGCTAACAGATATAAATATATTTAGTCGAGGGATTATATGAATTACGGATTTATAAGCTGGATGGTTTCCATACTACTATTAAATTAATGGGTATCTCAGTATAATTAATGACATGTAGTTATTAATACCAAATTATGTATGAGCAGTTATTAACATATCATTATTATTAGCACCACGTCTTACTACGCGTTCGGGTTATACAAAATTAACATATCAAATATATAATATTTTCGTCTTACTATCCGTTTCAGTTTTACACTTATGTACTAATTATAAAAAATGTTTTAGGGATAGGTGTCATATATAGAAGAAGTATACCCGAAATTGCGTGGAGGGTGAGTGGAAAACAATTTTGTAAACACCATCCTCAGTACACCCAGTAGATATTCAAACCTAGATCACACCGTCATTGACAGTCTAGTCTACTTACTGCGAGAGTAGTGCGTTTGACTCTGCGGGGCCACCAAACGGGTTAATATACCGTTCAATATGTTTCATTTCAGTTGTTGAGATCAAATATAATTATCACACTCGAGCTATTGATCGATTATTTGTTCACTTATAAACTTATATTATCTGAATGTATAGGAACCAATAAAACTAGTATTAATACCTATACTGGTGGGCTTGTTGTTTGAATGACAAGCTCATTTGGTTTGTTTTTCCAGTGATGTGAAGGTAGACGTTGTAAATTTGTAATCCCGGCTGGAGTGTACTAGAGGGGATTTTTCTAAATACGTTGCACTCTCCTTTTAAGCAAATGTGGCTTACATTTCCTATAAATTATAACCACTTCATCCTACCACAGTGGGCATTAGCATATATGATTATAGTTTAATAAATAAAGCTTATTTTACTAATGAGTAAAATGTGAAGGGAAAACAGACTTATCATCTTATTAATTTTAACTTGCAGTGTAGTTTATATAAATCTTTTCTTTATACATAATAATTACTGCTCTAACTTGTGCCTCTCAAACATAACACGCCATGTAAGTGGCTACCTTGTCTGACTATGACTTGGAAGTACAGGGTTTTACCTCTACCAGTTGCAAAGGGGGATACATTTATTATTAGTCCGTTCCCTCTTTACGTAATACTGGCACACTGGATGCATAACTTTTCCTTCCTTCTACGGTTTTATCAGATTAGTAATTTCTACACCGAGTTCACTGAAGTAGTTAATGTGTTTATGACCATAATAATATTCTAAGTCTTAGGAAGTAATTCATTTAAAATATAGTTGTATACAAATGAAATAATGTTGTGAACATTATCTATTATATCCCCATCAACAAGCGAAACATATAAAACTGGTGCAATGAACGAAGCTGAACCCTGACCGTCTGACAATAAGGATTTGATAAACAATTGTTGTTGGTTGTACACAATCTTCTCAGGGAAACATTCTTATTATTTCTCGAAACTTGCAGTAAGTGTATTAGCTTGCTAAAGGATGCCAACTATTTGAGAGGGTTTATTTTATTACTGCAGTATATTTTAAGTAAATAGCACCTCTGGAGCATAGATATCCATCAAATAATTCTCATTTCTCTTAAAATTTTCAATTCTGACCATATTAAATACTACTTTAGTGGTTTGAGAAAAACTAGATCTATGTTTATAGTAATGTGCCCCAGTATAACAAATGTAACATTTCGTGTAAGACTTCATTGAAAATAAGATAACTTTACCTTTTAGAGTAATTCAAAAAGTATTAAGTTTTAAATTCAATGTTTTTATTTTCATAATTATTGATGATGATACACCTCATATATATTACCATAAGCCATATTTGAGAAAATAATAAAAAAACCTTGTTAAATAATGCAGCACTTGTGAACGTCAATCCGTCTGAGCGTGCCGACTTCTAACATATCCTAATAATCTCACAACAGACATAATATCGTTAATTCTACATGTAATACCAAAATACAAACATAATTTTGACACTAAAATATTTCTATTCCTTGTTGGAATACATTTTGAGTGACAAGTAAGATCTAACATTGCTGTAGGATGGAAATCACCATATAATAGGTTTTATTATCTGTTGGAGTTTGTCATATAGAGCTGATTAACAGTAATTTGTAATGTTTTGTTCAATTTAAATCTACTTATAGATAATATACTTTTCTAGAAAATAAATATATTTGCAATAGTTAGTATTCATTAAAAAGCTTGTACACTAATTGATAGATTTGAACAGAAATAAGTACACAAATGGGTCAACATCAGTACATGTGAGTTATATTTTTTTAAATACATTTTGGGCCATAATACTGAGGTAAAGAGCGTTTTTTGAATAAAGTTAAAAATCAATTATTTTTACATTTAGCAAAAATGTAAAGTAATTATTAAAGGTGCAAAAATTAAAGATAAATTTGGTTTACAGGATCAAAATAGAAGTACAAAATTAGGATCAATCAAAATAAAAATACAAAATTAAATAATCCAAATGAAAAGTGTTACAAAATAGCACACATATTAACTATATTTTAATAGTAAGTTAATTATTAATTATGTTTATCAATATTAGGCTGAACACCTTGGGGTCTTGATATATATTTAAATAACTATAATTTTTTTATGTGAGTTAGTTTTCTAGGTGTCATATGAGTTGGTCTTTTATTTAGAAGACATACTGGCTTTAGGCTAAAAATAATGAACAATGATACCATATTTACTTGAATTATTGAATCAAGGCAAACCAGTTGATGGCAGTGGCACAATATTTACTTAAATTATTTAATAAAGATAAGCAAATGGAACAATATTTACCTACACTATTTTTTTTAAACAGCGTCTTACTACCCGTTCAGATTATACGCTTATTTACTAATTACGCTAATGTTTTTAGGAAGGAGATAGGTTATATTTGTAGGAAGTGTATCTGCATTTGCATTAAGAGATATTTGATAACAATCTAGGAAAAAATACCCTGCCTTAATTTGAACTGGATTCGAACCTCGATCTCCCCATCATTGACTGTCTAGCCTACTGCGAGAAAGACTCCTTAGACTATGCGTCAACCGAAGTGTGTTACTAACACTATTAAAGACAGGTATTGCAGTCACTTTCTTTTAGAAATACCTAACAAATAACAATACTAATTCTTGTATAAGAGAAAAGCAGAGCAAAAAGACAAAAAAAAAAGACCAGAAAATTGAAAAATTAAACCAATATTCACCAAAGAACCACGCTTCACTACAATTTAATGTGCCCGCCTTTCTATCCAGAAGTTCATGGACAATTTTAAAAAAGAAAACTTTTTTGTGTTAAGTAAAGTACAAAAAAATAACCAAGTGGTTTATGACATTAGTAAAATCACTGCCAAATACGATGATTTGTAATGAAATACTTTTAAAAAAATTCATAAAAATAACTATTGGTCATTAACTCTTTGGTTTTGCCATTTTGTCTATTTGAAAGACAAATAATATTGGGAACTGCCGGTGGATAACTTTTTAAGCTTGGGTCACCGGGTTCTTTTAAGCCACGCAAATAAAACATCGCAATTAAATATTTCATCGTAATATTTATTGATAAATTAAAAGATAAATCCATAGTTTACTCCCACACACAGCACTATCCTTAGTCCGAAAATCTGTTACATTCAGACTTAAAATTCCAACTGTCCATCCGGAGGAATGGTCCACTGGTGCTCTACGTCCGCGACATCAAATGGGCACAGAGCCATCTGGTGGTGGGTGTCACGTACTTCACCAATCACATCGTGATGTACACGGTATATTTATTAAATAGTTCATACACATATGTGTAAATCAATCTAAATTTGATCAGAAATATATGGGTAGGTTGGATTTACGATTCTAGACTTAGCACTATGAATAACGTAGCAGGGGTTTGATTCATAATTTGGCAATCTTGTAGAGGTAAGAGTTATTGAAATGTTTGTTGTATTTCTTCCTTTAAATTTAGTAAAAATTACTCATCCCTTTAATTAAAATGTATTTTATTCCTCTATATAATCTCAAAAATGAATTTACTTATAATGATTGTATGTAGCACAGGTTTCATTTATTTCTCACGTTATTGTGTAGGGCCTGTAAATATTAGGAAGTTTGAATTCTTTTTTAAATTGGAAAATAATCCCTGGCAGCTCACCGTAATCTGCTTGCGAGGTAATTGAATGAAAACATCTAGATTTTCAATCTCCTGCCAAATATCCGGCCTGAGCGCATCTAGTACCAATCTCAGGGCTTGGCGAAACAATGAGCTAAGTACCTATTTACAACAGTTTTCTAACAAACATTCTCTTGCCTGGTCATGGTGCGTGTATGTTTGAGCAAGGGACATGTCGAACATTTCCAATAAACCAGAATTTATGCACTTTGGTCTCAATTATAAAATATGAAACAACAAATTAATATTTGTATTCGTTTATAACCCTCTTCTGTGGGCACATGGCTTGAGGCGCTACTCTCGCAATAAACTAGACTATCGATGACGGGGAGATCACGGTTCGATCCCCATTGGGTGTGCTGAGGGTGGTTTTTCCCCAAATGGGTTCCCTCCCTATCTTTATCAACGCAAGTGTGGGTACACTTCCTATAAATTTAACCTTCCTAATACTTAATCCAATCAACGTAAATAGTACATAGGCTTACAATCTCAGTGGTTGGTAGATGTAGTGTTAAATATATATATATATATATATATATATATATATATATATATA
>CABFVX010000171.1:0-25913 GCA_902151425.1 Timema shepardi | reverse complement strand
TATATATATTGTGGCGTAGTTGGATAACGCGCTTGTCGTGTTCAGCTCGACTGCTGAGGACGGGGAGATCGAGGTTAGAATCTCGGTTGGGTGAACTGGGGGTGGTTTTTTCCTAAATGGATTTCCACTCTCCCTGCACGCAAATGCGGGTTCACTTCCTCTAACTCAACCTTCCCAATTCCTAATCCATTAGATTAATAAGTACTTAAAGCGTGTAACCCCAACGGTTAGTAAGACGCGATGCAAAATATTATTATATATATATTTATTTTCTTGTATTTATGTGTGTGTGTGCTTGTGTGTATTATTTTAAAACAGCTCGTTCTGGATTTTACAAATAATTTAATCAAACATTTTACCCTAATAGAGTTTTCCCGTAGCTTCGGTTACATTTAATTAGGATGAATTAACTTTTTTTTTCATCGAGAAGTCTTAGCTACCAAACACACCATTTCAGACACGTATAAGGCGTTGAGATGTTTTAAATGTCAATGTTGCCAAACCTAAACAACTATCTATAGTAAGGGAACAAAATAAATCATTTAAAGTTTGTAGACCCTGCATTTAGATTGGTTCGCTTATGAAGACTCAAAGTTTTTTTTTCTAAAATGCTTCGATTATTTAAAGGGCCTCACATAGGTCAGTTTGGACTTAAACAACAGAAACAAGAGAAATTACTTGCTTCAGAGCAAATGTAGACTACATCTGGGATCTTCTTCCCTCCACTACCCCACAAACCAGTAACAACTATCAACTCAAACACAACACCACGATCGTACAGAGATATCCTAATGAACAGACGGATCACCTCACATCAGTCAAGAGAACAGGAACAATCCACTTCATCCAATCCATCCACCCCATTTGACTTCAAAGAAATAATATCCAATTTTAGAGAATTTAACATATGTGGACTAATCAAAATTTTCAAACCTTACTTAGCCAAAATCAAACAGGCAGAGGACAAAACAACAAAACTTATGATTATAATCAAAGCATCCACCGACTTCTATTTTAATGACAATGCTGAATAAAAACTAAACTAAAATAATTAACCATCTTAGGATCCTTATTTAGAACGTCCAATGGACTATTACAACAGAAGCATGAACTTGAAGACCTGCTAAGCACATATGGGATCGACCTGGCTCTCATATGTGAAACACACTTAACTACAGATAAGCGATGCAATATCACAGGATATAACATATACAAAACGGACAGAGTACACAGAAAACCTCGAAGCTACAACTGTAACAATCAACACAAAAAACTGTCATATCAACTTTGTGGCCGCTTACAACCCACCGTCCAAGAGGCTACTAAAACAAGACCTATATAATGTCACGTCAGCTGACAACTTCTTCATAGGCGGTGACTTAAACAGTAAAAATACATTATGGAACAGTCGAATGACAAACACCAATGGACGTATACTAGAGGAGCACTCGAACGAAACGGACTACAACATACTAGCACCAGATATACCCACCTACTGTCCCACAAACTATCTCCTTAGACCGGACATAATAGACATAATTCTAACCAACCAAAAAATAACACCAGACTCGATAAGAGCACTTCAAGAGCTTGACTCACATCATAACCCGCTACTATGCGAATGGGAAGTCAACCTTGAACATCAAACCAAATGGCGCAAACCAAAAATATGCACGACCGACTGGAATAAATACAAATTGGACATACAAGAAGCCCTTTCCAAGGAACATAGACATACACACTGAGCAAGACATCGACGCAGCCATAGACTTATTCACAACAACCCTCCAAGAATACTACAAGCTTAACACTACGACATCACAAAAACAACATGAATACAAAATTGACCACCCTGAGTTAAGCTATTTGCTAGCCCTTAAGAGGGAAGTATGTAGGGACTGGCAGAGACTGAGAACTCTAAATGAACGCACCATATATAACAGACTCAAGGCAATAGTAAAAAGAACCGTCAACCAAATCAGAAAAAACAACTTTAATACATATGTTGCTGACACAGCCACCAATCTACAGAAAACATGGACACTAACTAAAGTACTTAAAATGGACTTCAAAAAGATCCAACACGCCAGCCATCCACGGGCAACGGGGAATGGCTTACAACAGCGGGGACAAAGCAAAAGCAATAGCACTAACTCTGGAAGATCAACTTAAGCCTAATCCCATACAAGACGTAAATTTTAACAGAAAAGCCACCAGATCAGTCAATAACTTCATACAAAGACCCATAACAGAGACACCAACACCCGTCACAAAACAAGAGCTCCAAGCCACCATGAAACAGCTAAAACAGAATAAGGCCACAGGACTAGACGGAATAAAAAACGAAATGTTAAAAAACATACCCGAAACGGCAATAGACCACCTTACACTGATTTTCAATGCAGCCCTTTAAAATTGCATATTTCCCTAATATCTGGAAAGAGGCTAAGGTGGTAACCATTCCAAAACCTGGAAAAAACGCCATCTTCCCTCAAAATAGGTGCCCTATAAGTCTATTAAACACGACAAGCAAATTATTTGAAATACTGATACTGAAAAGATTAAAAAGACACACACAAGAACACAAGATAATTCCGGACCATCAATTCGGCTTCAAAAGTCACCATTCTACCATCCACCCATTACTGAACTTCACTGAAGACGCCACTGACTCCTTCTACAACCGCGAATATCTAATAGCCATATTTCTTGGCGTGGAGAAAGCGTTCGATAAGGTATGGCATCTCGGCCTTATCCAAAAAATGATAAACCATAACTTCCCACATGGCGATAAGTATCTACGTGTCAAACGTCCCGACTAAACCGATAATGACTATAAGACTTTTTGCTGATGATACTTTGATATACACCAGGGAAAGGAACATCTACTACGCCTTTTTAGCAATCCAACGTTAACTAAAGACTTTTGAATCCTGGCTCTCCAAATGGAGAATCAAAGTAAATGCAACCAAATCAACAGCACTAGTCGTTTCCAGAAGAAGACAGATACCACTGGAAAACTTTACGATATACCAAGAAGAAATACCATTCAAAACTAACACAAAATACTTAGGTATACATATAGACAAAAAATTAACATGGGCAAAACACACCGCTGAAACTAACAGGAAGGCAATGGCGGTTTTCATTCAACTTCACCCGCTTCTTAAAAGTAATCAACTAAGACAACAAACAAAACTTACAATCTACAAATGCGTGATACAACCGATCATACTTTACGGCTGCGTAGTATGGGGCTATGCAGCCAGGACCCATCTCAACAAACTCCAAACAACCCAAAATAAAATACTCAGGACTATCACTAGCTTTGATATACGCACAAGAATCGACCATCTACACACAATGACAAAAAGCAAGACACTCGCCGAACTCTTCCATGAAAAAAGAAACATGTTTTATGAACAAGAAGTAAACCATGAAAACCCCATCATAAGGACACTAGGAAACTACGACCCGCAGGAAGAAAGACCTTATAAACGGCCAAGGCTAGAGTAAAGAGGTAACACTATAAAAAAATGGTAAGGTAAAAGGTAAATTGTAAAAAGGTAAAACGGTAACGGTAAAAGGTAACAAGGTAACATTCACAACTTCAAAATCATTCCATTAACCATCAAGAATTCATTCATCTCTCACCATCATTCTATGAGGATAAGGGCTAGCGTATGCTGCCTGTAGCTCACAAAGCAATGCAGCCCTTTCGCAGGTGACCTAGCTTGACGCTTATGTCAAGGTGGGTATCCTGAGTTGGGCTACAAATTAAAGGTTCCAAGTCATGTAATGCTAAGCTCATGCAACGAGGATAAGGGTATGTGAAAACAACCTGTAACTCGCAAAACAAATCAGCCATGACTTCCTCTACCGGTCGATGACTCTATTGGCAGGTGGGGAGGTTAAGGCAACAGGAGATACCCATAGTTTGGACTTAACTGAAGATTTACACACACACGATCGGTCTGAAATAGAGAATGGTTGGTGCTGGGCGTATTTTTGTGTTGCTCAGACTTTAATATGGATGGAACATTATGTGCTGCTATTGTACTTATTGTTAGAAATCGTAAACAAAAGAGGGAACTGAATATAAAATTGTAGGTGAAGGATTAGCTATTTAGGCGGGGACAGTATTATCATATTATTTTGCTTACTACCTCCTTGTTTACTGTTGGCACTACCATTTTCCCCTTATCAACTAGAACCAAACAGGCTGATCGTGTACGGGGCCCTTAAGAGATAACGTGACGGTATGTATACCCTGATTTTGGTAGGGAATAGCCGTATCTGGTGGATACTTAGTTACGAAAACCATTTAATAAATACATACATCAAGTCATGTTAACTGCAGCTGTCGCTTTTGTTATATATTATCAACACCTATAAAATAGCACAAATTAGAGTAAATTGTTATCAATTTTGGTCTCGAAGAAATATGTTTACATTTTCTATACTCTCTTTTAACAATTTTGTTTATAGATTAACATGTTCTCGGAAAAATAAGACGTACAAAAGATAAAGTTCCGCCAAAATCCGTATAATACTTTTTGAATTCAATTGTAACAAAAAAACCATGCAGACAAAAAAATCCGAAAATAGAATATATGTTATTCTTACTGTTTATACTTATTTACTGTATGTCATTAGGAACTAGACGTTTAATGGCCGCACTTAACAAAAGTACGCCACCTATCCCTATGACCCTATCTTGAGCTATCCCTATACAGTCCCTATCTTTTTCAGGGAGATTCTTATGTTATCCTCCCATCTCTGTCTAGTTATTCCCAATGTTCTCTTCCCATTGGGTTTGCCGGTCAACATCTTGAACACGGTTCTATATGCTTTCATTAGTGCTGCATGTCCTGGCCACCGTATTCTGCAAGATTTGACCATCCAACAATGTCTCATGATGACTAAAGTGTACATAACTCGTCATTATGTAACCCTTATTGAAACACATACCTTCGTAAGCAACTGTTTTTGAACTTCCTAAATTTATTTTAATCATGAAAGGAAAACAAATATGTTTCACAACCATAATATATATTAGCCGAAAAAACTATGGTTTTGTATATCCTGAGAATTGGTGAGATGTTAACAATTTACTGAACGATTAATAACCTGTATTTCCCAATTGTATTCTTTTGATAGTTTTCCCCATAATATCGTTCTTCCCAGTAAAAATTGTTCTTAACTATTTAAACTCCCTGACCATGTTAAATGTTATGTTGTTCGCAGTAGTATCTATATTAACGTGCTCATTTTATTATTTCGGTGTGATAATAAACTTAGTGTTTTTAGGGTTCACCTGCAAACATATTTCCTTAGAAGCCTCTGATAAAATGGCTGCATTTCTTTCAATAGCGCCCTCAATATTATTTAATAAAGCGAAGCCATCAGCGTATCCTAATACCTGGATTGTACTGTTTAATTTCAAGCCTCTCCCACTACACTGCATCACCCTAATAGCATAATCAAAAGCTAGATTTAAAAAGTAATTTTGAAAGTGCATCTACCTATTTAAATTTATTATGTATATCAAAAATATCTGGTAAGTAACATCCAACCCATATCCTCCCACGCGTATTTGTCAAATATACCTATATTAACATGACAAGTTTTTTGGGGTATCCAAAGCTAAAATAAAAATTTATAAAATTGGTCAATTTTATCATAATTATAGGCCTTTTTAAAATCTAGGGGTAATTGATGAACCATCATGTTGGATTCACACTTTTTATTCTAATTTTTACCGAATAGTAAAAGTCTGAAACATTGTTAATCTTTTTTGTCAAAATCAACATTGATGATCTCCAATTAGTTCATGTGCATGTAGACTAGTCAGTGACACACTCCTCCATACCTTGTCGGCAAAAGGTATAAGACTCAACGAAACGACCGGTGTCTTGTTCCTTGCTGCAATCATGGTATGAAATTTAAACCCGGAAGGTGGATGTCTGCACTAAGCCTTTCGTCAACTTCCCATCCGACATTTTTAACCACTCTATGTGCTAACAAAGTAAGAATTTAGAGAGATAATAACTCACTCTATTTATTTATTTCAAACAACAAATATTCTATTTTGGTTCACTAAAAAACGAAGTTGACGGTTAATGAAATTTTTAGTGCATAGTGTTAATGTAAGTGAACCACAACATATTTTACCAAACACAGAGAGATATAAATATGTATGTATATAAAACAGCAAAATAAAATATAGACTAAGTAAAAGCGTATGCCTTAAAGTTTATTTCAGAATGCAAGCCTATTTTAAATAATTTCTGCTTGCTATTTTGTATAACTGTGAAAGTGGTCATGCAGTATCATGTATAAGCCCATAAATATGTATACACGTTAAAAAAAACTCTTTTACACATTTTAAAGTTTTTCAAAGTATATATGCCATTAATTCCCTAAATCTATAATTTATGGATTTTTGGAGCTAGCCATGTAGCTCTTAACGTGGTTTAATGTGTCACACTCGCAATTTAATGTAAGAAAGCCAATGGTTATTTAACCTAATTGATATTCAAGCGGTTGAAATTATCAGGCTCATTAAAGTAGCTACTATTAAAACAAATGACACGTCACATCCACACAAACTTTCTCATATTATGTATTAATTATAACTTGTAAGAAAATGTTCATAATAAAATCAAACACATCATCTTAATAATTAAAATAAACCGTGTTTATATGTAAATGTTTAACAAAACTGTTAAACTATTTTTTAACAAATTTCAAATTTAAAAAAAAAATGTTATTTATAAACTATCTTACATTATTTTTTATTTGTAAAAATAAAACTTATTCTTATTTATCATGAAAAACTATTCCCTCATACCCATTTTGAACAAAACAACATCAGCTATTTTAAAAATTATTAAAACTTACAGTAGACTATGAATATTTTACTATAAAACTAGTAAACAGTTTTATTTGTCATCTCCAACACTCCTCAGATATATATTTTATACACATTTATATAGCCACTATCAAAGTATATGATATTTTCAAAAATAGCTCAACAGTAAACTAGCATTTAAGGAATTCTAGCTCTAAAACCAATCATAGTGTGTTATTTGGGAGGTCAAACACGCCTTAGATAAATATTTCAAACAAATTTTTAAGTTTAATTTTTTTCAAACCAGGAATTTATTAAAATCACTTATTAGTAAACTATTCTTAATTTAACCCAAGTACAATTTTTATTTCTAAAAACCCACTATTTATATACTAATGTGATTACGAAACAACCAGCCAAAATATTATTTCTCTTAGGTCTTAAGATTGAAATGTATTCCGTAACTATTCATTAAGCTTTCAGTTGATTTGGTGATCAAGTAAAACACAAAACTTGCTACCTTATTTTACCCGCTTCAGCAACCAAATAGTATAGAGTTTCACTCTAGTGTTAGACTGGTAAGACTGGTTAAATTGGGGGATCGAGGTTCGTATCCCAGTTGGCTCTTCTGAGGGTGATAGTTTCTAAATGTTTTCTCACTCTCCTTCCACCCAAATGTGGGTATACAACTTCTAAAATTCTTCCTTACTCATCCCTGTCCTTTTATAGCTAGTACCACATATATTTATAAACTGGACCGATAGTAAAAAATGGTGATAACAATAAATAATGGATTTAAGGTGGGCTGGAATGGGACGTGAGAAAAATCCAGTGTTTTTGCTGTTTGTTTGGACAAAATAAATACAATATTGCTCCAATACAAACATAGAGTTTAACTTTTATCATATGGTAGCCTCAAAATTTCTCGAATATCAGCCTCCTGGAATTTAATGATAGCTTTTTATCTTAATTTAAAAGGTTTGTCATCTATTGACGCTATGTTAATGACAGATATTCAAGAACTGTTGATATCACCATGTGAAGAAATTACAATATATGTTTCTACTGAAGCTACGCTATATTAATTTTAGTCAAAAAAAAAATTCCTTAAAAACTGCAAAAACACTGACCTTTTCTTGAGTCCTCTTCCATCCCGCCTTTATAGGGAGACAATAACCGTTGATCACGTGGTTGTTATAATTATCGATAAAATTTAAATTTGATTATGTTTCAACAGGAAAAAATAGAATCTATATTTATTCTGAGAAAAAAAAAGCACATGAGTGAAAATCCTACCTCGATAAACATCGCGGTCTTCGAGTATATTGCAAACACGCAAACCTCGTTACTATAAATGTGAGAGAGACTACCACCAGAGAGGTTTGAATAAAGCTACCCTCAAGAGGTTTGATCACACAATCTTTCTATAAAGGAGTATTTAAAACACGTAAATGATTAAAACTAATTTTCTGAACCAATGGATTATACAAGCGTACAGCTCGTATACTAACTTAATTTTAGAACAGACACAACAGCCAGTTCCCAGATGTTATAATATCACTGTGAAAGACCTGCATGATAAGACACAAGGGAAACATTTTTTTACCTTGCTGAGATTAAATCCCAGGATCGTTAGATAAATATACAGAGGTTTTACCGACAGTGCAAGTCATCAATAAATATATTTTATTTAACATATAAGTCTGACTTATCCAAATTATTGATAAATCATGCCAAACTAATTTTTACCCATAACAAATAATGTTATTACTTAAAACTATTAACACACTATTAAAATTCAATAAGAATTTTAAGAGACAGTATATAGCCCGAATGGGTAGTAAGATGCGATGTTAAACAAAAAAGAAAAAAAGGGAAGAATTTTGAGTTTACATACATTGTAAATGGGAATAAACATATCATATATTATGTTCATTGACGGATTTGTAGTTCTAAAACATCATTAAAGGTGTTTTGTTTAAAAATAATTTTTATATCAAACAAATTTAATAACAATTTACTTTGATATTGTTAATGCAAGGAATAACTAGACAAACATACCATTAATTATTTAATACCAGTATTTAATATATTTATTGATCCCTTCCACCCATCCAAGTTATGTGTTTATGTTTTACCTAGGAGATGACAATAAAGAAGGATGGAAGTCTACCCACATGTTAGTGAATAGAGAGTAGGTACACCATTTATGAATATCAAACTCAGTAAGTCCAGCCAAGATTCAAACCCCGGCCATCCCCGAATAGTCTCTGTAAAACCAGACCAGACGAGACAAACGCTCTAAAGTGTGCTTGTTTATACAGGGTGTTTTCGTGATAAGTCAAACTTTGCGGGATAATGTACAATAGAAGCAAAATGAGATAGGGAATGGTGATCCGGAAATGTTTCAGCCAAAAGTTGTAGGTGAAAAACGCGTGGAAGTGGAATGAGAACACTCTGTACAGTTTTTACTGATCACATCAATTAGCACCGACGATGACGATATCCATACCAAGATAAGATGAACACATTTTAAAGGAGATGTTGGAAATTACGTCTCTCGACATCGACGCAAGCATGACAGCGTCGCAGGATGTTCTGTCACATTCGATCTAAGATACCTGGTGACCCTCTGATGACATAACAACCAGCAAGGATTTGTGCCAGCAGGTCTTCGTCGATTAGTGGGGTTTCGTAGACAATACTTTTATGATGACCCCACAGGAAAGAATCAATTGGGGTGATATTTGTTGAAAGTGCTGGCCACACAGCCAGTCTTATACAGAATTATCCCATTTCGCTTCCCCACGTTTTTCACCTACAAGTAACTTTTAACTGAAACATTTTCAGCCCACATCCTCCTCCATTATCCCTCATAGTTTGACTTATCATCACGAAAACACCCTGTATATTATCGTTATGTAACATTTGGTTTATTTAGTGTGTATTGTATTTCATGCTCAAACACGATAAAAAATATATTTTCAAAAACGACACCTGCACAAGGGCACCTTCAACTTAGCGTGACGACACTTCTTTACCTACTGCTTTATTCCAGTTCCTCCTGGGATTTTACATCACTCACTCCTCCAGGGCAACACAGAAGTCAACCTTGAGTAACAGTGGCTGTGTTCCAGAGTAGCTCTCTCACCCCTCTCTCGTAGATTCTGCCTTAAATTAATGAGTAATTCAAATAGCTACGCATAGGACAAGTGTGGATAGTTCAGTCAATACGCTTATACAATGGTTCGGTCCTCTATTCACGTATATACATGTCCCTTTTTAACAATGGTTTTAAAATAAAATAAATAATAAAAAAAGTATTATTATTATTATCAGTAACCCGTTTGGGTTGTACGCACTTACGCTAATGTGTAATGGTAGGGTGATTGTGAGATGAAAAATGGAGGACCTACAGTTTAACGTGGAATCCGAACCATGGCGGAGGCCTGGAATTCCACACATTCACAGGATGTCTTGTCAGAGGTGAAGGAATGGTTTGGTAATCAGATACATCTGTGCCGGGACTGAGGATTGAACCCCAGCCGCCAGCACAGAAGTCTGACACCTTTCCCCTAGATCACCAGGTTGCCTAAAAAAAATAACCAACCTCAGTGTCCACTTGGTCTAAGGCACTTGACTCACACTAAACTAGACTGACGATGATGGGAAGATCGTGGTTCAATCCCAGTCAGGTGTAATGACGGTGGTTTTTATCAAATGCTTTCCCATGTTTTCTCCACGCAAATGTGGATACACTTCCACTAATTTCAACCTTACTAATCTATGACCCACTAGCGTAATTAGTACATAAGCGTATAGCCCGAACGTGTAGTAAGAAGAGCTTATAAAAAAATATTCCAGTTTGGTGGTAGAGTGGTTCAAAGCAGTATTGGCGATAATTTTCCGGCCAGTGTGCCACTTAAGGCTTGCTGGATTTTGATCTAGTCTTGTGTGCTACCTCTTATTTTTAATTTTCAATTAGCAATTCCTAATCAAAGCTAATTGAATATTATTCAATGAAATTAAAAACTCAAATCATTTAATAAACATTCCAATAATGAATATATTTTAAGGAAGGAAACTGTATTATATGGTAAGAGTGAGTGTTTTAGACCATATTTATTGCAATAACTTAAAGTAGGCACATTGAAAGTATCTACTTTCAGTTTAGTAAAAATACATATATATATATATATTAATATCAAAAACTTATATAAGCTTTTACATATTAGTTTAAAATAAGTCGTTTTATTTTGTTATCCAATATATTTATATTCGGTTCATTATTGCCTTCAAAGGCAAACAAGATACATTTAAGTACGAGCCAAGACGATTTATAACCGTTGACCTAAGTTCATTGGGTTATGATATTGAATGACATGGCTGTAGAGATATTATTGACTTCAAAACAAATCATACGACATTAGAATTATTATTATTTATTTTGTTCATGTTGGCGTACCATCCAAGTTCTACCATAGATTTTCCGTCCCTGGTCTAAGGTGTCATTCTCACAAGAGACTGGACTGCTGTCGAACGTGTGATTGGGGTTCGAATACCAATTGGATGTACTATTTTTTTCATATAAATTGTTTTAAACTCATCTTCTATACAAATGTGGCCACACTTCGTATAAACTAAACCTTCATCATTCCTAACACATTAGTCTGATGAACGTACAACCCTAACGAATAGTAAGTCGCGGTTATAAATAAAAGTACGATAGTATTATCAAGAAATATTCCTGAAATGTTTGTTTACACATGGTTTTCACCATTTGTCTCATTTAGAGTTACTGGTTTTTGTTTGAGAGTTGG
The DNA here is from genome assembly GCA_902151425.1 of Timema shepardi. Taxonomy (NCBI): domain Eukaryota; kingdom Metazoa; phylum Arthropoda; class Insecta; order Phasmatodea; family Timematidae; genus Timema; species Timema shepardi. Next base: position 14,240 of record CABFVX010000171.1, on the reverse strand, counting down.
GTCCTTTTAGTTTGAAATTTATCACCATGTCCTTAACACGTCAACATATGGTCTAATGTAGGCTTATCAAACTAATTCGATCCCAATGGCTAGATTGAACATTAAAATACGCAGGTGGCCACATTAAGAAATTAATCGGTTTTGTCATTATCTCACGTAAAAATAGTTCCAACTCAATATATTGGCCTGGTGGGAGGAATTTATATTATATATACGCTACAATGTCTCACTTCTGTATAATGGTTTGGAATCGAACCACAGATAGTTTATACGTAATATCAGCTCATAAATGATCATGGTTATTTAAATATGTACATTAAGGTGTATCCTAGATAATCTAGGACTGTGTTGGTCCCTGGTGGTAATGACCCATAGACCAATGACAACACGAACCACAAAGCTGAGAATTAGTGCCAAGGATGGACCACGTCTCTTCTATTGTATCAACAACTGACATGAAATAAATGGAAGTTTAACTTCACGTTTTGCAAATCGTTCACGCATAAACGTGAAAGAGGAGACATTATTTTAATGAAAAATTATAATTATTTAAGGTTCTTGTAACAATTTTATGTAGCCTACACATAGAAACTTCCCAAATTAATCTCTACCTTAGTAGCTATGTATACCTCAAGGGGTTATAAGAAATGTCAATGACATATTGGAAACATATTTGTGTGTTGTAAATTAAAATGACAGGAATTAAATATTATCTTATTGTTCAAAAATGAAATTAATCAAGAAAAATGAATAAAAAATAGTATAATACTTATTTTCCCCACCACGTCAAGGACACCTGTTAAAGAAAGTTTTAAAAGTAAATGTAACTGCATTTGCTTGGAACTAGAGTAGAAAAACATTTATTAAATAAATAGTTCGACACAATGGTAAATATTTCTCATATAGTTTATCATAGCTTGAGACAAAATGTTCAAAAATTATATGTTCAACTAATTAACCTTAAACAATTTTAATGTATGTATGCCACCAACTTATACATGTTGATTATCCAGAGGATCAGTCCTCATAGCTAGATTATGTCTATAAATATATTTGTATCACAAATTGATGGCTATCCACGGGATCGGTCGTGACAGCTGGATCAAGTTTATTATTCAGTCCTCATAGCTGAAACAAATTCATTTAAGTTAAAAGCGACAACCTGGGGATGGAACACAAACCTGGTAATTTTGGCTTTGAACCAAAATGGCTCAGTGGTCGAGCATTGGCGTGCAGTTTTTTATACATTCTTATTCCTTCATCAGTTCCCACGTTCTTCCACTTCCTCCTTTCTTCCAGTCCTTTCAACATGGTTTCTGTGAACTAATTCTTTCCTGAATATATTTCTCCTTTCATTCCAATAGTTTCCTGCTTTTAAATTAATTTAATTTAAAAAGTAAATATACATGATTATTTATCACTTAAAATATCCACCATTCATCAATTTTGAACAAAATATTTTTTTTTTTAATATTTCAGATATTTCCAAAATTAGTAATCAATAAACAAACCTCAAATAAATTGTTCTCCCAAAATAAGTATACCTTTTTAGTTGTAATTTCTAACACACCACAAATATCCATTTAAAATAAAACCGTTAAAGGTATATCAAAAATATGTAGAGTTTTCAAACATTACTTTTAATTAATCTACGCTTAAACAAGTTTTCCACAAAAACACAAGCTTAGAGTGCTATTTGTCAGGTCAAGCAAGCACTCACTTTAAATTCATTTCAAACGAGTGTGCTAAGGCCATCAAAAAAATTATAACATGATTATTCTGTAAACTACTCTTATTTTAAGAGTTAGGGTCAAAATAGGACCAAAGGTTCTTAGGTATAGCTATTTAACATTATAATATCAATTAAGAATCAAATAGACAAAGCTATTGCTAAATGACACCTGGACACGGGAATCGAACCCGGGAGCTTTGGCTTGGTGCGCCAATGCTCTAACCTTTGAGCTATCTAGGAATCATCACGTGTCCAGGGTCATTCTTCATTCATATTTTAATATCGAAATTAAACCAAATCCATAAAACTAGTTCGGGCCAATCAAGCTCCAGGGACGGACATAAACTACTGATACGAGGGCAGACAGAACTGTAAAACCTTTTTTTTAGTTTAGTGGTACCGTACATAAAATTTAAGGCTAACTCATCACAAATAACTTTTCACCACAACAATATTTTTAATGTTTGTGATAAAGTAGAAAGTTAACACATAAATTCACTTAAATAACAATTTGTTGTATCTTTAAAAATAAAAATATGAAACAGAGCTATATAAAAATAATAGCCATTATTATTTTCCCTCTGAGTCTTATGTAAATGATCCATTTTACTTTGTACCAAAGAGTCATATCCAATATAGTTTCCTATTCATTTTCTCTTCTTAGGACTTCTTCATTTGTCGTCCTGTCTGTCCATCTGATCTTCTCAAGTCTTCTCCAGTACTACATTTCAAATTAATGATTAAAATATACATATACAAATGTCTAAAAGCATATATCCACTTCAGTAGAAACATATAGTAAACGTCAAGCTCACCTAGTACGGGGAAGTCAAAGTTTTAATCCCTGCTGAGTGACTTTTACATAAAGTGTTTCCCACTCCTCAACCATACAATTCAAGTAAATGTCCTCTTATTTAATCCATTATCAACCTTTTGATGTAATTAAAAGTGTGGATAGCCCAATGGTATGTTAATACAGGTGTAGAAACTCACAAACAGCCTTATACAACAACACAATTAGTATAGTACTAGGGGGCGAATTTATAGGCACAATTTTTTTAATAAAGGCAGGCAAATAGGCTCTAAAAATCTCAAGAATAGGCACATAAGTAGGCATTATAAAGTAAAAAAGGCAATAAATAAGCATTAAAAGGAAAAAAATAGGCATGGTAATGAAAATAAGGCACCAAAAGACCCAACATTTTTATTGTTAATTCTTAAAATCCAACATACTTTTTCCATAGACACAAATTAATTCCCATTAAAATTAATTACCAAACACTTCTCATGATTTTCAGGTGTACATTTTTTTCTGTTGTCTGAAAAAATGTTTTTATACTGTGAGAAACTTCTCTCGACTTCACATGAAGTCATCGGGCAAAACTTCTGCAATACTTGACCCAGGGTTTCACTGCAATACTCTGTTAAATTTGTCGACGATGACTGTGCCATCTGAGCCAGAAGCCTGATTCAGGTTTTCTTCTATTCCCTGCATTATCTTCCCAGCTTTCACAAGAGGCAAATCCCCCGCCTCTAAAACTGTTACTGCTCCAAAATTGCTTTATACGTATGCCAGATCCGCAATGAAACTTGAGCAGGAGATGGCAGCATTCGCTTCTGTAATGGTGACAGCTTGTTCCTCGTCTAAAGTTTGGACTACCTACAAGCAAAACGGGGTATATATCAAAACTCACCATTCTTTCAATATATTGTGTTCTGCAAGCGTAACCATTAATTTTAAAATATTTTCCAATAATGTGGACGGACAGGTGGAATCAATAAAATTAGTGGTAAGGGCTCACTGAAATTTTAATTTGTGAACGCACCTAAAGATAGTGTATTGTATAATACCTTTTGAATGTCTCCCAGGTGATCTGTGTAGTACAACGCAGCAGCATGAAGCCATATACCCCAATGTGTTAACACTGGCTGTGGTGTCAAGGGAGTGTTGGGCAGGGTGGCCTTAAATGAGAAGATTCGTGATGGAACCTTCAAAAACACTCTCTTGACTGTATAAATAATAGCGTTAACATTTGTAAAACGTGATCTAATATCTTCTGCAGCACTATGAACAGCTTGCGCCAAACAAGTCCCGGGAATTAGCTGGGCTTAGAATACTTTTAAGTTTGCAGCTGCTTCCAAAATTTAGGCCGCACTATCTGTTAGCAACACAGAAAAACTTTTACTTATTTATAATTTTCATTTTTACAGGACTAACAATGCAAATCATTAGTTTAATACAGTATATCTTGTGCAATTAAGTTATATATTACGCAAAGCATCACGGACAACTATGGCAATTGCCGAGCTGTTGGTTGCCTCAAGCATCTTTGAAACAACCAAGTGAGGTTTCCCAGGACCCGTAGAGTCTAGTTTTCCAAACACAACATTTGCAACATATCTGCCACAGCGGTCAGTGTATCAGTGTTATATACATAGCCACTGAATGAACTGACACTGCTGTGAGCTAGAAGAAAATCTTTGTCGCCAGTCTGACCCGACTGAGCGCTTCAGACCACTGGACACATGTGTTTTTTCTACGTAACACAAGTATCCACGTGGAGTAACCTAAGGAGTGAAGGAGGGGGGAGGGGCAGCCGCAAGTATTTAGAAATAAATAAAAAAAGGTGGGAGGAAGGGAAAGATTAAAAAAAGGGCACTTTAAGGCTCCCATTTGTAAAATAGGCACTAAACACCGAAATAGGCATGTATAGGCACTATAAAAGTTATCACGCTATCTTCGCAATTATCGAAAATAAATTTATACCTCAAAAGCCTACTTTTCAAAGCATAGGAATAAAAAAGGAATTTAGGTCAAAATCCGCCCCTTAAATTAATTATATATTTCTATCAATAAGTACTATGCCCGTAGATTTTTCTTTGGGCATCCAGAACCTAAGAGTGAAAGAGGCTGATACAAAACCAATAATATCACATATAATAACCAAGTGCTTTACTTTTCTCAGCTTAGAGAAGTCTCTTTTAAGTTGGTGAAAGTGTAAACTAATTCTGCATGTTACTTTTCCCATTAAAGACATAATTAAATATATAAATTATACTTTTAAAATTAATATAAAAATGTATTAATCATATTTGAAATTCAGTAGTATATGTATTCAAGCAAGCTACATCGACTACCTGTGCCGCTTTTGTGCACCTTGTCTAAATAACTAGCTTATCCGGACAGCCTGCACAATAAAACTATATTCCGTTCATGAAAGGTTTTTACCTGGATGACAGTTCGAAAATCATATGTTTAGGTTTTGAGGTGCCAACACTTGTAAAAGATCACAGTTTTGTTATAAATGTAAAGACCTTTAATAACCTGTTAGATATTATATTTAAAATAACGTAAACTTAAGTTTTCTCATACTATTTCATTTTTTTAATAACTTATATTTATCCAACTCGAAACAATATTTTAAACATAATTAAAAGTACTTATTTTTCGTTTTGGAACGCTACTGATTATGTGTAATATAGTGCACACATCAATAACTTTTAATACAGGCATAGTATTTACTTGTAAAAGAGAAAAATGTTGTCTTTTTTACATACAATAAGGGATTTTATGATATTTTATCGTATTTTGAAATATTTAACTGAATAAAATATTTTCATCAACTGCGTGTCTGCATCATTGTAAAAAACTTGTTTACCGTAATGTTCAACCATATGGTTTGGATTCGTCAGGAGCCATTTTGAAACTATGTTCGTTAGAAGTTTTTGTGAAAGTGGTGTTAATATTTTTTAAAGGGGAATAAAATTTGTGTCCGATCTCAAATAAATATATAAATAATATTGGCCTAAGTTACTGCGGTTAACAATCACATTAAAATATTACCATCTGTTTTCATTACAATCATCCAAAATGATAGATGTCAGTTATTGGCGTAGTGATATATTAAGTTCACTTCTAGTAACATTTCGAGCTGTCATCCAGGTAAACTTAGCTCGTGAATGACTTATAATAACTAGAATAGAATCTAACAAACTGTTTTTTTTAATAAAGGCTTATGAGTTACACCCCAATAGTGAAACTGCTCATTTCATGAATCGGGAACATTTCTGCTCATTCCGTGAACCAGCTTCTTCGCTTGACCATTTAAACAACTGGCCAGAAACTGCATCAATGTTTGCCCATTTCATGAGCTGAAACATATTGTGCTTTCTACTACAAGTTTAACTGAAAATCATTTTAAGGTATTATATTAAACTAACTCAACCTAAACTTCTATTCCAACATGATTAAACGTTAAATCAACTTAAATACGAATCCTCTTCTTCGCAGGTACATTTTAAGGACCGAGCAAAAACTTGCCCAGTTCATGAATTGGGGCGTCACAGTTCATGAACAGGACAGCACGAGCACTGCACAATTTATGAACGGGATTGTATTTTTTTAGCCAGTTTGTGAAATGGTCATAAGGAGAGGCCAGTTCAAGTAATGGGCAGAAATTTGCCCTATTCATGAACAGGGAAAATTCACGAATAGGGTCTGGAATATACATACAAATTCAAACTCATACACAAGGGTCAAGAATTTAAGTTCCAGTTTATTGAAAATCTCAATATGAATTAAAAAGTATTTATTTATTAGTAATTTGGTAGCGTGACTGTTTGTGGTTTGTTTGGACCTGATATTATTGAATTACGTTAAAGTATTTTTTAATAAGATGCTTTGTTCAAGTTGGCCCATGAGTATTGTTCGGGGGTTGCATTCATGAGAACTTTTGGGGCAGGTTGGATGGGGAAGTGGGGTTTTGACACTGATTTCAATGCTTCAACACTATTTTTATACACTTATAAAAAATATGTCTTAGTTGTTATCAAAGAAAATATTTCATAAATTTATTAAATTGTAATTTTATTACAGCTTTTATTATTAAAAGTAATGTTGGTGTTTATAGGAGCATTTACACAAAGAGGTAAGTTAACATCTGTAAAAAAAAAAGTAAAATCATATTAAAATCCCCACAAGGGAAAATAAAAACCAAAAATACACCAGGAAAATTAGCAGAAGGTATCTACACTGAATAAACTAGAGAACTACTAAAAATTGTAAAAACATATCTTTATATGAGACGATCTACTGTCGCTCCTATGGAGTCAGGGGGCCCTTTAATTCATCAGGGAAATTCCCTCCTGCCTCCATAGGGAAGCTACGCTTCTTTTTGATTGTTATAGAATAATAAACATATAAAATTTATAATTATGCCATTTTAACAACAATATTGATCAAATGTGTTTCATTTAGTGAGTTTGAATTAATTCTATAAAGTAAATATCAACACATAAGCTGCAAATAATTGTAAATACTGCACTGTCCAAAATGAGCAAAATATGACCATGTATATAATTACTGTATATATAATTATTTATCATTTAATAAATCTTATCATGTTTACTTATTTCATTTAAATGATATTCATTGGAGTCATATAATGTATTCAAGTTATCATTCCACATCGTCTGAATTATAACAAATCAACATAGAAATAACATTTTCTATAGACTGAGGTTAAACACAATAGGCTATTATAAGTACTTTCCAACCATTTCGGTTTTAGAACCTGGTTTTTGTTTTGAGACTTTTACGACCCCTTTACACCCTTCATGGTTTTCATGCGTTCAAATCCCTATTTTTAAACGATAATAAATTGGTTTTAAATTGATTCTATGAATGCTATTGAGAAGCTACAAGATAATCCACTAGATTGTATTGAAAGCAAAATAAGATATTGCAGAACTACTTTTCATAACACGAGACTGCTACAGTACACTTAGTGAGCAAAATGTCAGAGCTGGTTAACCAAAAAGAATCTAAGTAATAGCTTAATAGTTTTTCCTGTTTTAACTTCTTACTTTTCTATTTGAATTCTGATCTTTCCCATAACAATTTAATAACAGTATTACTTATAAGAGTGTGGTGGTGTTGTGGTCAGTGCACCTGGCTGCGAGCCTATAGGTCCCGGGTTCCTTTACCGTTTCTCGGCTGGAACCTTGGGTATATTTCCGCGAAAGGAGAACTCCCTCAGGCTTAAACGGCTATCAGGCGTTAGTAAACTAGGCTTAAGTTAGGTTTGAGTGTTTCCACTGGTTCAACACACTCATAATCACTACCATCATCATCTCATCTCATTGGGACATGGAAATAGCCCTGGTGACGGTACATCAGTACTGGATAATCTATCCAGTACTGGACTACAATTTATGTAACCCAGACACACAATATTATCATTATTATTACTTATAAGAGTATATATAATGCTATAACCCACAAATGAATTGCGCCCCAACCAAACATGCTTAAAGGGAGTTGCAATAATCATATAATTACAAAATTATTACATATGAGTAATATATTCAAAATATATTGGACTTCGGTGGTCATGGGGTAAAAATGCTTGCCTCAGGACCCGATGTTTGTGGGTTCAAACCCAGTCGAGGTCAATGTATCTTTATTTACCGAAAAAAATCCGTAGAGCTTCCTTTAGAGGGGAATTAAAGCCATCGGCCCTATATCAATTGTGGCTTGTAAAAGAACCCTGGAAGGTATGTGAAAATACATTTCTAGCAAAATTAGTAGGCCCTTTCACGCTCGCTAATAGAAATTTAGTGTGGAAGGCAATGGGGTATCGTCACACTTCCTGAACTACTCTAGTACATGATGGTATTTTTTACCAGAGAGTGCAGGCAGCACTAACCAGCTGAAGGGCTGAGAGCCTGCCCAGATCCAGGTGGTTATATATTACATCAATCCAACTTCCGGGTTGTGGACTTGGGAAGAAGATTCAAAATGTAATAAAATAATGATATAATGTCTGTAATTTATAAACAATCCTTAAAAAACATAAACGAGAGAGATATAACAACAATGAAATAGTAACACGTGTTACTTGTTCGACTTACGGGGGTAAGTATATAAATGAAAATGTTGATTGCTCCAAGGGACTAAGGAGCCACGTACATTTTAGGGCGTTACAAACTCTATAACAAACTATGCAACATAACATAATATATTCAATCATCCCAGGAAAGTGATCAATCTCAAAAGTTTCAATAATCCACGGATATAGGGTATTATCATCGAGTTAGGCTGTATTTAGATGCTCATTATCAGTCATAAATCATTCCTCTTCCTTAAAAATAGACTGATCTTGTAATTAGTTAAGAACGTTATGTAGAAAGTTGTAACCAAACTTGTATTAACGAGCTCTAAATAATTGATCATTCGAAAGCACGTGAAGACATGGTTTGTACACATGAGTTACGTCACAAGGAAGATGGACGGTGGATAGCACCAGCACCCTCGAGGCATCTGAAGACCATCAAACTGGAAATTAGGAAGAAGCGGCATGCGTGGAGGACTACGTACTTCCTTTTGCAATATCCTTACATTCCTTTCAATGAATATTAATACTTCCCAACTAAGATAATTACGGGTACCATAGTTAATTGGGAGATTTAGACAGAAAACAACGATGTTACCAGATATTTAGTTTGGGGAAACTATCCGCCTCTTTCTTCATAGATTTATTTTAGTTTGGTTAGTTTGGTATGATTATTTGGCCATTTAGTGGTTTGTGGTTAAGTTCTTGCCTCCTCGAAGATAATAATCCTCAAACTGAAATATTTATTATGAGACTACATCTCTGAATTTTCAATTTAATAAAAGTATTGAGAAATAACAACGAATGACTCTACTGGTTTAAATAAAGCTGAATCCACCCGCAAATACCATCCACCAAAATCACTGACTATCATTCAATATTAACTAATTTTAAATGCTCACATATATATTTACATTTATTCCACTCAAAAAGTAAGTTTGTTGATTTTATTATAAAAATATTTTGAAATATCAAACGCTTTTTTAAATATTGCTGAACAGCTGAACCTCTGTAATGTGTTCCAGGGATTAATTAACAAGTTAGTCTCCATAAGTAAAGTCAACTCAGGTTATGACGCAATGAAATTGGGGATAATTTATTTATACATAATTCATGCGCTCATGTTGTGTGGAATTGAAAATAATCATTGATTTTGTTGCAATAAATTATAATATTACTTTAAAAACTACATATTATACATATTAATATACTAAATAACGTTAAATTAAGTTATAGTGTATTATGATCGATCAGAATAAATAAAATAGTTCTAGTCTGTTATTATTATTATTAAAGTCGAATTAAATAATGCTATTTAAGTTCATATTAGCTAGTTTTAGATATGTTACAATTTTCTGTGTTTATATAGGATCACATTAAATGATGTCAATTTAATAACGTTATACAATAGTTTATTTTAGTAAGAGTCAGGTTAATTTTTAATAAAAAAATAATAATATTTATATAAGCTTGGCAATGAAGCAATGGGTCTGGAACGAGATAAACTCACCATCATGGGGACAATTTAGGAGCTACTTTAATAAAGACGTAGCAGCTCCAGTCTAGATAACTGAGATTAATGGCCAAAGGGCTCACTGCGCTGACCACATGACACCCTCTATCCACAAATGCTAGCACAATTTTCATCGACGGCCGCTCGGTCGGTATAGCTCACATGCAAGCTCACAGCATGGCTTTAGGTTTATTTATAAACTTTACTAAGCTAGACTAGATAAATATATTTTGTATTGATACAATTTTGTACCTTTCTTATATATTAAAAAAGTCATAGATGAAATGTATCTTTATTTAAAGACCTGTAGGTAAGGTTTCCTTTTAATATTTCATTTATGAACAATCACGCGTTTTCAGAAATAATTTCAATATATTGAGCTTTAAAATTTTTTTTTTCCTTAAAAGATCAACTCCGTTGTATTTGAAATATCATGTGACATGCTGGCTCCCTCTACACAATAAGAAGCTAGCCTTCCCAACATCAGGTTGCCAGGAACCTTTCTATTAGCTAGTTTTAACACTGGTGACAAAGGGTCCAAGAAGCAAGAGGTAAGTCATTTATAAGCTGCTTGTGCGTATGAACCTACACAGAGATACAGTAAACAGTAACATAAGTCTACACAGTGACACAGTACACAGTAAAGAGAATACAGAGCACAGTACTCAAAATACAGAGAATAGTTATCTTAACACATAAAAATAGTAATATCATATACAAACTGTATCAATTTCAATTTTAGTGAAAGTGTAATTAAATAAATATATTGTGTGCAACATCAAGTTTTAACTGATTTCAATCAATTACATAAAATCAGATCAAATAACCATGCACAAGTGCGCAGTAAGGCATGCACGCGTCGTCATCATCATAAAACCCGGTATTGTCCACATTCGCATTACAATAAAATACGTACATCTATAATTTTGAGTATAAATTACTCGTTTTGATTTGTATTACATGTAAACTCTTAGAGAAAAACAACGAATTATTTAAATTGTTCACATCTTCCAGGTATTATTCCCATCAAAACGTAGGAGAACTTAATAATATTTTTAATGAGTAATTATGTAATGAGCTTTGAAGAAATTTAATAATAAAGGGACTCAATATTTAATGATTTCCTATTACATTTTTGGGACCTTATCCAACTATCACACCCGGACTGTACGCACATTTACACTAATGAATAGATAAAGGATTTTATATGATATCAACATCCAAACTATGTAGATATTTTTGTAATATGATTTGGTAAAATATATAGTTAAAATGTAAAAATATTTATTAAATATGTAATATTAATATAACAAACTTAAATTTTTCCACACAGAATTTGGGTGTTTATAAGTTACAGATAATTTCAGTTTTACGTGATATTGTATGTTGCAATAATTAATACAAGCATTCCGAAAAATATATGTCAGTTTTACATGTATTATTTCATGAATTTCTAGATAAAAAAACAATAAAATAATCCAATGAAAATATCACAATTTAATTTCCGCAATCACCATGTAGTGGTGTTCATGTATTTGTCCAGCTGAAATCAACACATTATTTAGCAACACACTTTATATTTAGTAATACTTTGAATTGCAATGAACTACGAGGTACTTCTCCAAATTGCCCACATTCATTGTGTGTCGCCGGTTGGAGATAATGTGTTAATATGTGGTTAAACGATCTCTCTACATCACAGTATGTTGCTGGTCCAGATTTAAGAAGGTGAAATTTTGCTGGGAAGATGTCTACAGGAGGGTCATCTTCCTCCCCGTTTAGGATCTTGTTTACCGCAATGAAAGTCAAGTAGACCAGATTCCTTGCCATTGCAGCCTCGAATTTGTTCATCTCTTTTATTCCAATATCCCCCTCCACCAATGCCCAGTGATTTCTTCAAAGGCAACCCATCAGTTTCTTATTTTGTAATGCTGGCAGCAATGAGACTGAAATTGCTTTGAACATGCTCATAGACATTCTATTTTTGATTCATTAAAAGCACTTTGCACCTTTTTCACTGAAACTGCCGATTCTCCCGGAAATGACTCAATGTCAGACTTTATATCTTGAAAAGGTTCATTGTAAAAGTAGGAAGCCTCAATCCACGTACTGGTGTTTTTCAAAAACCTATCTTCTGCTGTTGACAGAAATGCCGTGGTTAAGCCGCCAAGCGGATAATCCACCCGCGGATAATCGGAAGTTGACTGTAATTAGATAAAAATCTCTAAAGAGCCCAAATATTTCGTTTTACATAAAAGCAAGTCTAAATATGTGAAAAATTCAATAATTATCAAATATGTAAAATATATAATGATAAAATGTAGCATATGAAAGCTAATATCATAATTCGTGAACATTTATAATATTTAGGTGCGTAGAGCTAAAGAAAAAGAATATGTAATCACATACAATTCCTTGCTCTACTAATGAGGGTTAGATTGATGAAACTAGAATTGTAAAATAAATGTACGTGCATTTTTACTGTTTTTGCAGTGATACGGATGCCACATTTTATTGAGATATTTAGCAATTTCAGTTTAACTTTTGCAAAATATATCTACCTTGATTAGAAATAAGCACAACATTTATGTATAAACTTTTAGATAAGTCCGAGAGTACTATTTTTTTTTATATTTGGCGCATCTGATAGAATATTGTTGGATCTAGGATGGATTAAATAGTACAGCTATTTGTTAGTTACGGTTACATTTGTAGCCGAAGATACCCACACGTCCATCACAGACTATGCCTTAAACTACGAGTAAAGAAAGACTCTGGATACGTGAATATTCTTGAATAGCTCAGTGTTTAGAGCAAGGGCGTACTAAACCAAAGGACCTGGGTTTGATTCCCTTAACCACGTATAATTTTGGAATATACAGAATATTAATGGATATGTTGGCCTTGAGAGATACGTCTCAATCATATGTGAGGAATGAGCTACCGTGGTTTTATACACCTGTGTTGGTAATTGCATGAGGTGATCAATACTCATGAATTAGCAACATTTAGTAGAAGTGCGTGTGAACCAAGACGGCTGCAGTAACTAAATGTTTTCTATTTTGTCATATAAATATAAATTATTATATTCGTAAACATTTTACCTCAAGATTTTAATGAATCTGGAAGTTCTATGTCCCCCAAAGCCTAAAAAGAGGGATTTATAATAACTGTCTGTTTCCGTGTTGATCTGCTCGTCCGTCTACCTATCTCTGAGAACAAACAACCGACATGATTTGCAGGAGTTTGTTCATAATTGAGGTTTAGATTATAATTAATGTTCATATCTTGAGAATTATTTTTATTTTTATTCTAGCCCTTTAACTAAGAGTAGTTGAATAATTTACAAAAATTTCAAACTTTTTTAAAATACAAATTTTAGGACATATTTAAGGCCGCGTCTTCCTAACCGTTCGGGTCTTAAGCTTATGTACTAATTACGCTAATGGTTTCAGGGATTAGGGAGGTAATATTTAAAGGAAGTATACCCATATTTGTGTGGAAAGAGATTGGAAAACCATTTTAGAAAAATCACCCTCAGTTCGCCGGATCTAGGTTTGAATCTCGATCGCTCTGTCATCGGCAGTCTAGTCTACCACTAGAGTAGTGCATTAGGCCCCGCGGCCACCGAAGCGGGTTGGGGAGTATTTGACCTGATGAATAGCACTTCATTCGATTATGCCTTTTTTTTTGGAAAAAATCACTTTAGGTTAGTTTATTGATGACATTTGTTAAATTTTAAATTTTAAAGGAAATTGTTATAATGAGTTTGATTAAATAAATGGTACAGTGAACCGCACATGCTTTTTACCGTTTTATTCTTAAAATAGAAATTTTCTGAAAATTCGCAAGATTTGTGAAACGAAATTATTGATCAATACATTGTTGTAGAAAGACTACGCCAAAGATCAAAATGAAATAATATACATCTCAAGGAAGGGATTATAAGTGTTTCAAGTGTATAAGGATAAATCCTCTACGACACCTCAAGGAATGGATTAAAAGTAGTCTGCATGTAATGCAACCCCCCCCTTAATCTCCATAAGGTGAGAGAGGCAGTAAATTAGGTAAAGATTCACTTGGTTGAACATAACAATTTTAT
>CABFVX010000170.1:358605-421595 GCA_902151425.1 Timema shepardi | reverse complement strand
TTTCAACGACTAAACTCAAGTGGAGTCCGGGGTCCCACAAGCTAGCTACCCATACAAATAGTCACATTTTTGTTTTATTCCTTTAGCTGTCGATGAACATATTTAACTAATTTTATTAACATTATTAAAAATTGATAGTGCCCTCTTCTGGGTGGACATCATGGACCCAGTTTTCCTTAAATATAATCCTTACATACTGTATCATTATCCGCTTCGGTGGCCGTATGGTTTAGGGCGTCACCCTCGCAATAGCCTGGGCAGCCAATGATGGGGAGATCAATGCTCTAATCTCGTTCGGGTGTATTAAGGGTAATTTTTCATAAGGGGGTTTAACGCTCGCAGATGCGGGTACACTTCCTCTGCATTCAACCTTTCTCATCCTAAGCCCATTAGCGTGATTACTACATAGGGGTATAACCTGAAAGAGTTGTAAGATGCGTTGCTGAAAAAATAAAACTATCATTATTTTAAGTCTCCTAAGCACAGGGCAGTGCCCAAAAATCTGTTACGTGGGAGGGTATGTGTCATAGCTCTCGGGGAAGTCCCCCAACAGAAGATGGATTCTTTTTTAAACATTGAATCAACTCTTGGAATAAATTTGATGTTTGTTAACTTATTGTGGTTGTAGATGTCTAGGTGATGCGATTTGTTTGAAAAAACTCCAATAAACTACTAATTTAGGCATTGAGGAGGAGCACAAAAACACCAATAATACATTCGGGGTGGTTTACCCCTAAAATACCTCTTTTCGGTACGGCCTTTTGCCCCAGAATGACAATGGGCGTTCAAATAATATTTTGCTGAAAAGTCAGAACCTCATAAAATTATTGTGATCTTAGAGATCAACGTGCCAGCCGGCCTTTTAGAACTTAATTTCGCTGGTAAATAGGTTTTCATCAAATATAGTTAACTCTACTTAGTGGTAAGAGCTCTTGGATACGGATACATAGGTCCCGGGTTCAATCCACGCCACTTACAGCTTTTTCTGTGAATCAGTGGGTTTGGGACGGGGTCAACTCAGCCTCGTGAGGACAATTGAGGAGCTACATTAATAAATAAGTAGTGGATCCGTTCTAGAAAACTGAGATTAGCCACATGACACCCTTTATCCGCAAATGTCAGAACTATCTTCGCCAACTTACAGCGCCCGCTCGGCGGTCGGTATGACTTGCTTGCGGTATGACACCATGCCGTCATGGTTTTTTTATTAGTTATTATTATTTAGCACCGCATCTTACTACCCGTTTGGGTTATACGCTTTAAGTACTAATTACGCTAATGGATTAGGAATTGGGAAGGTTGAATTAGAGGAAGTGAACCCACATTTGCGTGAAGGGAGTGTGGGAAACCATTTAGGAAAAGCCACCATCAGCTCACCTGACCGAGATTCGAACCTCGACCTCCCCGTCCTCAGCAGTCGAGCTCAACACGACTGGCGCGTTGGCCAACTACGCCACCGAGGCGGGTTTTTATTAGTTCTTTCAAGCGAGAATTGTGGAAGGGCTGATTTTCTCTTACCCTTTTTTTCTTTCCCCTTTGCCCCTTTGAGTGTAGTAAGAAGTAAATTTATTTTATATTGTTTAGTTATATCCTTCATATTTTGTTCTTGCATCAGACAGTCTACTATTTATTAACAAATATGCAATATCAATCACAATTTTTCTTATCTTACTGACGAATATTTTAAACCAAGAGTTAGGACTGCGTCAGTAAATATCTTGAATGCTTATCTCATCACAAAGTTTAACAATGCAGTATTAACACCGTCAAACCAAATACTTTTGAATTCTAGGCGAGTTTCGAAGTTTACAACCTTAATTTAAAGTGGAAAGTTTTGATTTGCAGGAGATTAAACGCATTATTTCACAAAGGGTTTAACGTGCCATAACTTGACCCCATATTGCAGGGAGTAAGTCCGATCCAGAAAAAGCTGGCAAGGAAGAAAATGTGAGATCAATAGATGCCGCGCATGGTCCTATGTAACATGACGTCACATTAATCGTTCCCGTCAGCCCGCACCGCATGTAGAATGCGGTAGTGTGGGCAGTTTTCAGTTTACAACCATTTTGCAAGTATTCATCAATTCAATCCCGTGTAGTGTCTTAAATAGAAAACAATAGCCACATATTTTATACATTTTAGATCGTACGTTTTTCGTTGTCGTGTAGTTCCAGTAATTTGATGTGACGTTTTGTAGGAAACCTTTTCAGTCAGCTGTTCTCGGCAGGGACTACCTCTGCGTATTGAAAATGGAAGCCATCTTGGTTTTAGATTGTCAATAGTCTTCATGGGTTCTTTAACGCGTCATTTCAGTCATTTATGCACGGTTTTAAGTTCCAATTTATTATAAATTTTAGTGTGGCGAGTTAATAAGCTTTTAACAAAATGTCCGGTGAACCACGAGAACGGGAAATTGCTGCAGAAGACAGCATTCGTGTCGTGTGTCGTTTCAGGCCGCTAAACGATTCTGAAGAAAGGGCAGGATCAAAATTCATTTGTAAATTTCCGTCTGGTCAAGAAGAAAATTGTATATCTATTGGAGTAAGTACTATTTTTGAAGCATAACTTATTTAAATCTGTACTTATTGAAGGTAAATTGGCATGCATTAATCCATAATTGTAGTTTATTTTTGGCCGTGACTGCATTTTGAAAAGGAGGGTTTACCGATTAGTCAGAAATTTAAAGTACTACATACCTTATTTCTAGTTATATTTTTAGTTCCAGTACCATCTAAATAATGTTTATCAGTTTTTTTAAATGTTGTGTTTAGTGTAAATAGGTCGCTCATTGCAGGTACTGGACGGATGACGTCTATATTATTTACAAAGTGACTGGGTGTTTAAGAAACAAAGCATTAACAAGGAGACCATATGTCAAAAAACGGAAAAACCTCTATTTCATCGCTATTGTTAGTTCCAATTGTACTATCTGAATCTATTAAATATTTTCAAATTAGTTTGTCTATTGGGAATTCATAATAATATTTTTTAATTTGTTTTCTATTCGCATAATCCTTTATGAATATAGGATTAAGTTAGTATGTAGAATGATAGGCCATTTTTAACACACTTTTGACTAGTTCATTTTTATTTGCATCCGAAAATTAAATTATGGTATGCATACGTAGACATTGTGTGTCTAGGATGCTTATGCTGAATGTCAGAAAAATGTTTTTTTATATAACATAAAACTGCCAAAAGGCATTATTTTTCATTATCAATAAACCAAGATTTGGAACATGACAATATCAAGATTGTTGGTTTTCTATACTCCATTCACTGTAGGAATTACTCTCTGAAAGGTCTTTTTTCCTACCAATATCCTACTATATAATAGATTTCTGGTAGTGAAAAAGGCCTTTCAGAAAACAATTCCTACAGTGAAACGGACTTTACTCAGGCCTATAAGACAGACTTGTCCATACTGTAGGTTCTATTAAACAATAACATTTTCTAAAAAAATATCAGAATTAAACTTAATGACACTACTGGTAGGTACTCTAAATCAGTTTTAACACCTAAACCTTTTTACTGTCTACATGGAATACTTTTTTTTTCTGTAACAAACCAAATTCTTGCATGGTTATAGAGAAAATTTAATATGTTCGGGCGTAGGGGTTCAAAATAGTAAATTTACAACATTATGTTAAAAGACTCGTTTTTAAACCCTAAGAAACAAGGATATTCTTATTTTATACTAGTTGGGTAATTTGTGTGATAGGAGAGGTAGGTGGCAAGTAATAAAGTTTTTAGGGACTTTATACCCTTCTCTCCTCTCAGTTAATGTTAGAAAATTGGATGCTCCTAGAATATATTGTAGTCAGCCTCGTTTGGAGAGTTTTTGAAAATTATACTTTTTTGACAGCTCTTTAGAATAATGCCCCCCCCCCCCNCCCCCCCCCCAACCTCCATTTTTTTTATTTGTATACACCTAGAGGCAATTTGGAATAGTTCTTTTTCAGTAAATTTTTGGAAATTTTGATGCTTCTTAAAGCTATTTTAAGAATTGCTCACCAGAATTTTTTTATAAATTCGATTCTTTAGAATCTACCTATTTGAAGAACGCCTCACCCCGATTTAAAAAATAAATAAATTGGAGTGCCCTAGAAGCTATTTAAGTTAGGTAGGTAGTGTTCTTTGACTTTTTTTCCCTCCATAATTAGGTGCCACTAGAAGCTATTTGAGGTGGTGTTCCACAACCACATTTTAAAAATTGGATGCCCCCAGAAGTTATATACCTTTAGAAACTATTGGAAGTGGTCTTCCTCCGACACATTTTTGGGAATTGAATGCTGTTAGAAGCTAATTGGAGTGGTTCTCGCTTCGATTAAAAAAATATTATAGGCATATGCATATGGAAGCTATCTGGAGTGGCCGCTTCCGGGTATTTCTTTTAAAAATTGAATGCCTCTAGAAGCCATTTAGAGTAATATTTGCCTGGAAATTTATTGAAAATTGAATACCTTTAGAAGAAGCTATTTGTAGTATCCCTTCTCTGGTAAAATTTTTGAAAAGTGAATAACTTCATACTTTACCTCTTTAAAGTTGTTTGAAGTTTAATACAAGGCCATCTTTAAGTTTCATATTAAAAAACTTCAAGAAATCTTAGGAAACAGTGGTAAGGGGGGCATTAATTCTTGCGTAATGTATGCTAACTTATATAAGTAGGCACAGTACTGGTAATTTCTCTTTTTGTATTGTCTAAAAACTTCTTGGACACTCTATTTAATTTACATGAAACAAATTCTCAAACTTTACAAATCGATACTCTAAAACACTCGAGACATAATAAAGTTAGAGGAATAGATTACTGCATGTATCATACACTGAGACGCTTGATTTACAACGTTTTTTTTAAATTTCCATCTATTTTAAAATTCATCCCATCTGAACATAATTTAACCTTCTATCCATCAACCTCCCTATCACAGGCAAATAAGACTTATCATTTAAACTGCTTGTCCACTTGAACTATTAAATTTTACCCATCTTGGTGGGTGAATGGTCTAAGGCATCACTCTCATGTTCGGCTGGCCTGCTGAAGACTGGGAGATTGGGGTCTGTATCCTGGTTCGGAGGGTCTAAACGGTTTCCCACCCTGCCACACAAATGCTGGTACTAGATTACCTCGAAAATGCTTCCTTTCTTGTCCTTATCCCATTAGAATAATTATAATATTATATGGGTATGACCTGAATGGGTAGTAAGACACGGTGAGAATAAAAAAAAAGTTTTATATAAACGAATAAACCCAAAATATATTTTAACTAAACGGCACCTACCTCAATATATTTGTTTTTATGATTATTGCAATAATTACGCAAACAAACAAAACTCTCTATTTTACATTGGATTTTATCTTTGAATAAAATATAGCTTATAGGCTAAGCCTCTATAAGTTTGGCCTATGATTCATAGGCTTATTATTTAATAAGTTTTTTGTCACGTCATACTAAGTACACATATGAACTGTTTATACCATTGATGTATCTGTTAAGGATGAAAAGATTAAATTTAGAGGAAATGCACCTGCATTTGCATGGAGTTTGAGTAGAAAACTATTTAGGAACCCTCTCCCCTCGATACACTTGTTCGAGTTTCAAACATCAATCTCCATGTCATCGGCAGTCTAGTCTCTTGTGAGAGTAACACCTTAGACCAACGTCATAAATTAATAGTTTAACCAAACTTAGATAAAAAAATATATTTTTTACATTAAATCACAATTTCTTCAAAGTTAGTACAATTTGTTTACAAAAATGGACACCATTTTTGTCGAAAATATTTATGACTGGATGATGGAAACTTTTAAAAATCTAATCGCCAAAACTACTCTATTCATTAAAAGGAAAAACATGTTTTAATCTTCTAGCTTGAATGTGAAGTTTGTGTCGTCATGCAACATTTAAAACTGCTCTTCATGTGTACGTTAGGTTACACGTTCAGATTTCACCATTTTCCATATTAAAAAAAACTGGAGCATGTTCCATAAGATAAATCTTCTATATAATAATTGTAAAATATATTATTCTGTAAAAGATCTTGGAACCTGATCATATTTCTTTTGTCAGAGAAATTCTATAAAATAAATACGACAGCGTAGCACCACCCTCAGGCATTCGATATACATTTTAAGGAAGGGTCCATTCTTGATTTTACAAATTTGGGTAGGCTATAATTTATTTGAACATAATTATCATTTATATTTCTTATTTTTAGTTTAATATCTCTGAAATAAAGTGCATTGATCGAAAACAAATTGTACTAAATAAAACGATAGAATAGTAGAAAAAATAAAAGAGCACAAATAAAAGTAAATAACACTATTTTATTTATTACATATTATTTTTAATTTAGAGTACTTAATTTGTGTGGGGGTTGTTACTAATAATTCTAACTTAATTACGGAACATACACAATCATTGTTTAACATTTATAGTAAAAGAATATGTCCAAATCCAAAGCTGATGTTAGTCAACAATTTTTCAAAATTGATCCCCGTGTCCAGGTGTCATTTTTCAACTAATTCAAATAAATTGAATTATGGGCTCCTACCTACTGACATTCCTGTGATCATGATGATTTGTAACCTGTGTGTTGATATTAATATTTTATTTGTGTCGAGAATTAAACCCGGGACTCTCCCAGCGCTGTTTCCCAAACTTTTTACCAGTCGCAGATTCTACTTCTTTCAGGGCCATTTCACTCTTAATAACACACAATAAAAGGGTACACTATCTATTTTGTAAAGTATTTAAACTATCGTTCCAAATTTAATAAACCAAGAGTGGTTAGTTCAGGGTGTCTACCATCCGGGAAAATCAGGGAAAACGGGAATTAGCCGGAAATTCGAAGTGATAGGGAAAAAACGGGAATAAGTCGGGAATTTGGTAAATCGCAATAAAAATATGGGAAAATGATATTTTACTCAAAATATGAAATACAATAATCAGTAAATTATAATGTCATTTTTTTGTTTGTAGCTGTGTAATATATTTTTAATTCCTAGTAAACAATTTTAATTCAAATTTTAAAACTAATTTTTTTTTTTAAATAATAGAAAAACGCGGAAGGAGGGGAGAGGGGGAGAGTTAGAAGGATGTGACATACTTTTTTAGTCGGGAATTTTAGGAAATGATCAGGGAAAAGGTCGGGGATTTCATTGGTCAAGTTTAGTAGACACCATGTTAGTTAGCTAAACGGTGGAAAATAAAAGCAGGGCTGTGAAGTCTGAGTTGGAATCTGAAGTAATTATGGGTGTAGTCTGATGCCGGGATCACAATCAACCAACGTTAACTTAACGTAAAGGATCTCCTCGTGTGTTTAAATGAGTGATCACGATGCAGTTAACTTAACATAAGAGATGTCCTGGGAGGTCATTTACTTTAAGTGAACGTTACTTGAAGAGTATCACATGATCTAGCCAGCCAATCATTATGCGATTGATGTCTGCAGGGCTATTTAGTAATTCATTTGTTGGTTTTAAGACCAAGGTCTACTCTTTAGCTTAAGGTCTAGTGATCTAGACATTGGAACAAAGTAATTAAACTAAAATAGGAAAGCCAAATTTATCAAAAAAGTTTAATAATAGGTATTTATTATATCGATTGAAAACTGTAAACATTCACAGATCATCACTTTATACAAATAGTACAAATCACAGATCATATTCGAGGATGCAGATGTTTGGCTTGAATTGTAACACTAAGTGATTCCGTGTCGAAGGCTCGGTCTACCGACTCCACAGCCCTGAAGAGAATCTAATAAGTCTCTGTGACTTCAAGTCAATTGGTTAAACTTAATATTATCAAAACACATTGTATGATTGATAAAAGTGAACGATAGGCTTACCAGTATGTCACGAATCACCTAACATACTCTACATACCTTGGGGGAGGGGGAATAACCACAGTTAGCTTTAGAGCAATACACAGGCAAATATGTCATGAACCAAGAAAAGTTCTTATACATGTTGAGTTGTTGATATCTTTATAGGATATAGGAGGATCAATTTAGGAGATAGAACAAATAACTGTAGAATGAACAACTTTGTGACAAAGTGTCACTAGGTTTATTTATTTTACCACGGGGAAAAATGTACACTATTCCGTACATGAAAAGTGGCCACGGCATGTGACTACATGAGAGTAGAATAATTTAACGGAACTTTAACATAAGGTCAGTTTGGCGAGCAAACTATACTGATCAAGATACAGGCAAAGGAAAAACCTCTTCTCGCAGATAGAAAAGTCACTAGACTGAGTTTCATGTATTCATACGTCAAGTCCTGTTGTATGCAGCTGTCACTCTTGAAAGGTATATCACTACCAATAAAATAATAATAATATAGTAAAATACAGGGTTGCCATGCAATTGGAAATATAGGGGGGGGGACTTTTTTGTCTAAAAAAATTAGTAAAATACAGAGAATTTTGCAAAATTTTGTAAAAATACTGGAATAGACCTGTTTGTTAATTAAGAACATTTAACTGCGAGCTTAATATAGTACAGTAGTTCTTTGGATGGACTAAAAAGTGTACCGATGAATCAAACACGCCGATTCAGAGATGTCCTAAACCCCTTAAACAAGGGCTGTGAAGCGACACAGAAGATGCATTTCCCCATCAATCTTAAAACAGTCAGACTTCACTGTTGGTCACTTTGATGGAAATACACATTTTATTACGCTTTTCTTTAATCCAAGCTGCCTGGAAAAATGGGAACTCCTTCTGAAAAACCTGTAAATACAATAAATTTGGTAGAGAGAAAATAGAGGCAGCCCTGAAAGTATTTTATATGTTCACTACAAATTAAATATCTATTTTATAAATGGCTCCTCATAAAAAAAATTGGACTGAACATCAGTTTATTGATAAATCGGTTGAAAGGTCAAGATTTGATTGTACCATATTAGATCTTCATTCCAAATGAGTTAAATTTTCCACTACTGACGAACATCAATACTACATTGGAGGCTACTAAAAAAAAGATAGAGGGATTAGAGGGAGCAAAAACACATAATTATCAAATATGGGCCAATCAGAATGAATGATTTTGATTATAAATTTTTTTTTAGCATCGTATCTTACTACCCATTCTGGTTATACACTTATGTACTAATTACGATAGTGGTTTTAGGTATTAGAGAGGTTAAATTTGGAGGAAGTACCCGTATTTGTGTGGAGGGAGAGTGGAAAATCACCCTCGACCAAGATCCTAACCTTGATCTCCCTGTAATTGGCAGTAGCTTGTTAGACCACGCCGTCACCATAGTGGATCTTGTCAATATTGATCTCTTACATCTCACAAGCACTTAATGATAATTGGATGAAGGTTTAAATACTCGTTAATTAACATGCTCACTACAGGCAGGGAAAAACTGCAATAGTCGGGGAATTTTAATACTTGTTTAAAGAAATATTAATTTTACACCTAAAACTAACAACTTAGAGCTATTCTTTCTTCATGCCTAGGTCATTATAACATGACTATTTTCTATGCCATATCAACATCGTGCCTAAAACTGTTTTAGTAACTTAAAGTAACTACCACAATCAGGTGATAGAATGCTATGACAAATGTTTTGTATGAGTCTATATATTATAGAAATGTATTTAAATGCAAAAGACATTCTACTATTAATAGCCAGTACTGACACAAATAAATTGTTTTGAAAATAATGTATTTGTTTTTCAGAGCAAGGTATTCCTATTCGACAAAGTATTTAAACCAAATGCAACCCAGGAGAAAGTTTACAATGAAGCTGCCAAGTCCATTGTTTCAGGTAAGTCAAGTATAACTGAGGTATTAGGTAATAAATATTTTAAAACTTTGGTTATTTTCATAAGTTATTAACAAATCACATTTTAAATGGTAAATTATTGGCTCTGGTATTTATTTAAAATATAGACTAATCACACACATTTATTTTACGCTGCGTGGTGTATATCACTGAGAATTGTTGCATATGTTTAGAAATTCCGGATTATATATGAAGTGGTTTGATGTTTTTTAATAGTGTTTTCACCCAAAATGTTGGTGAAAGTTAAAAAAGAAAATTAAAACGTTTTAAAGAAATATGTGATAACCTACATAAAACTTTACAATCACACATTATTTAAAATTTTATGGTGTGACCCTATTAAAAACAACTTTATTTGATAAAGGAAGGTTAAGTTTAGGCTTATAACCTTTTGGTTTAATCTCAAAAGTACAGGTTTTGTGTAAGGTTTTTTTTAACTTTAAACTAAAAATTTAAAATTATAATTGTTCAGAAACCTGCTGATAATTTTCACATACATTCCTTTGAAAACAATATTAAAAAAAAATTCAAACATCTTCTTAAATAATTCGAGATTTCTAAACTTATGCAAAGGGTCTCTCAGTACTCTAATTAATTAAGATTTCAACCTTATTGTTGTTATTGTTATTAATGTAATGAATTGGTAGGGTGATGGTGAGATTAAATGGAGGACCTACAGTTTAACGTGAGATCCGAACCACGGTGGAGGCCTGGCATTCCTCACATTCACAAGTTGTGATTAATACATGTCTTGTCAGAGGTGAAGGAAGGGTTTGGTAATCAGATCAATCTGTGCTGGGACCGAGGATTGAACCCTGGACCTCGGGCACAAAAGTTCGACACCTTATACCTAGACCACCAAGTCACCTCTCAATATTAAATATCACCATTTACATTGTGACTACATTGCATAATGTGACACCATATTAGAACACATTTTCTCTTTAAGTGTATACAATAAAACAACCTTTTTTATGGTCATACTATGTGCAAGCTAAGTAAACATTCCACTACTTTCTAACATTTGCAAGAAACAACAATATAAAACTCGAGACTTTCACTAGAACTAGGTTTTTATTGGCAAACTTTGTTGTTGAGCTAGTATTACTGTTTAAAAGTTTTTTACACTGGAGAAAATAATTTATCTCAAAGAAAAACTTTAATTCCAAATGATTTATCTGATTTTTGTTTCAATAGTTATAGTTAAATTGGTTGTCAAATACTCATTAAACCTGCAGAAAGTTTACATTTGTCACTAACACATTATTTTGTCTTTACACCAATAAAGCTATTTTTCAATGATACAGTACTTGCATTAATTTAATCAGTAAGTGCCGAAAGAAACTAAAGTGGGGGAGGGGTTACGATTAATTTTTTATGCCAACTTGAGATGGGTTGATTCCTATATTTCTCGAATCTGAATCTTAAAAGTTTCTTTCAAATCCAAACTCAAATCTTTAAAAATGTGCAATATTAGCTAAAGTTGAAATATTTAACATTGAGTTTAAAAAAAGTAGTTTAGGTCTTGGTGCCACTGACAAATGATAATTTTGTTTGTTATGTCAATCACATCATAAACAATAAAGATAACACTTTTTTAGTACATTATTTATAATTTGTTACTCTTCAAACTATACAAATCTATTACATACTTTTACCAATTATTTAAAATTGTTATATCAATCAAGAAGTCTCTTGAATACCAGAAGTCGAAGGATGCGAGGAACCTA
This sequence comes from Timema shepardi, assembly GCA_902151425.1. NCBI lineage: Eukaryota > Metazoa > Arthropoda > Insecta > Phasmatodea > Timematidae > Timema > Timema shepardi. The sequence goes on along the minus strand of CABFVX010000170.1, from coordinate 410,063 downwards.
GGCTTCAAGAGGCCCATACCTAATACCGACCCAAGTGTTTGGTAGCGATACATCAGTTGATGATGAAGTTATATAGAAATGCGCTTAGTCATCGACTTTGTAGTTCAGAAAGTATACGTTAAATACTTAAATTTAAAAAAAAAAGTTTTGCTCCTGTCAAGTGGTAAATGTTGTTACTGTATTTGGACTACCTACTTCTTTTTTTACTCTGACATCTGTTTGAACATAATATGCCAATGAACAAGTGATTCACCGACCATGGGATGATTGTTTCTGGGTCGATTACAAACTTTATTGTGAAACAGACAAGTCTTAAGCTGGACGCCCGATAGAGGCAAGGTATGCAAGCCGCGGCACAGCGGGTGTTCACACACCTTATGTGGCAAGATTATTATTATTAGCACCGCGTCTTACTACCCGTTCAGGTTATACGCACTTACGCTTATGTGTAATGGTAGGGTGATTGTCAGATGAAATGGAGGACCTACAGTTTAAAGTGGGATCCGAACCACTGTGAAGTAAGGGTTTGGTAATCAGATAAATCTGTGCCGGGACCGAGGATTGAACCTACGGGGCAAGACATGACTTTGAATGATGTGTGCACCTTTTCTTTATTCACAAGGTAATGCTAATTCTAATGTGTTTAGTGCAACATATCTGACAGTGAGTCTGAGGATGAAGTGTTTTTATTAGCCCCAAGGGGCTCAAAGGAGGAGTAAACGCAAGTGATTGGAACAGAAGCATGCCCTTGAGATAAATGCCAAAAGAGAGTTTGGTGCTCATAGTCATCTTTTCCCAAACCTTTTTAGGGACAGAAATAAATTACTATAATACTTTAGAATGTCTCTAGAAAAGTTTTACAAACTCTTTAATCTGAAGTGTCTTATAGAACGTCAAAATGTCAAGTTCTGTGAAGCCACTACACCCAAAGCGAGCTACTCCCAAAGGTCTAGGAATGAACAGTCAAATATTACCGTACCTTATTCCTTCACTCTTCCGTCTACCTTGGTAAGGGGCGGCGAGATAATATAAGGCATCGTGTTTCCAGAAGTCCAGAGACTTACCTGGCTAGATGTCGTTTGCCGCGCCTTGCTTCTAATGGGTGACCAGCCTAAGATGTTTTTTATAAATCTAATTAAAATAAATACATATTATTATACTTATTTTATTCACATGTGCTTACAATATATGTAGCTATTGACCTAACACACATGGATGACAGTTTTAACCCATTTTTATTACAATGCTATATGTATAGACTAATAGAAATACATCACAACCTATAATTTAAACTTTTTATAACTTTATTTCAGTAAGTTTGTTTTTATCTTACTCGCATCAGTGGTCACATGGTCTAACACACTGCTCTTGTAGTAAACTAGACTGCCGATGACTGAAAGGTCGAGGTTCGAATCTTGGTTAGGTAAACTGCGGGTGTCTTTTTAATTACTCAAAATAGTTTTCCACTCTCCCTCCACACAAATGCGGGTACACTTACTTTAAGTATAGCCTTCCTAACTCCTAAAACCATTATTGTAATTAGTACAAAAGTGTGTATCTCAAACGGGTTGTAAGATGCGGTACTAAGAAAGAAAGAAAGAAAGATTTTATCTCCATTATATTGGCAAAAATTATAACCTTAAATATATATTTTTATTTACCCGCATTGGTGGTTGCATTGTCCAAAGTGTCACCATCATGTTGGATTGGAATGCCTGCGACAAGAAGATTGTAGTTCGAATCCCTGTGGTAACAAGATGAGGTGGACTGGATAGAACTAGCTCAAAATAGGGGGCATACTTTTGTAAGTGCCGGGATTACCTTTCTAGTTCTAAGTGCCATATTTTATATAATCACGCTCCCACTTTCTTGTGTACATACACACATACATATATATATTATTTTTCTATAAATTTTTTCTTATTCTCTTTTTTTCTCTCTTTAAAGCTCATTTGGTTTGAACTAATGTGTAATTTGACAATATTAATGAATGTCACAGATGTGCTCTCTGGCTTCAATGGCACAATCTTTGCCTACGGTCAGACATCATCCGGCAAGACACACACGATGGAAGGTGTGATTGGCGACATTGCGAAACAGGGGATTATCCCTCGAATAGTGAACGACATCTTCAACCACATCTACGCCATGGAGGAGAATTTAGAGTTCCACATCAAAGTTTCTTACTTTGAAATATACATGGACAAAATCAGGGATCTCCTAGATGGTGAGTTCCCTTTTAACGCCTATCAATCTAGTGAGAAGGTGGAATCAGGAGTCTTGAAGTCTGTAAAAATGTACCGATTCCAGCTCCAGCTTCAATAGAAAAAACTATATTTACCATATATTGGTAAAAAAATAATGCTGTATATTGTTTTAACTTTTATCTTTAGGACCAAATTTGTAATTTTGTTTGACAAATTAATTCATATATAAATTTCCATTGCCATATAACTACACACCTCTGCTAGGTAACTAATTCTGATTTAAAAAAATTAGTTACATGTTTCTGGACATAGTTTTATTACTCTTTGTATTTCATACAAGTTCTCAACATTTATTAAATTATTATCTTTTTTGGAAATAGCTCAACTTACATGCCTGTAACTCAAAGCTTCTTCAGTAGGTATGTGGTATATTTGTCTTGGATTCAATACAAATATCAGCTTTGACTTTGCTTCAGAAAATAAAAATGGTTTGTCGATAATGAAGTGAAGCTTCATCAATAAAAAATATTAACAAATAAAATACTCAATTATTGTGGTTTTTAGCTGTTATGTACAGTACAAATCAATATTCGTATGGAAAAACCTGAAATAATTACGTTGCATGTTCATGGTGGCAACACTCGAGGAAAACCTGGTAAAGGTCAGGGAAAATGGTGAAATCTCAGGGAATTGAACTAAAAATACAGAAAAATCAAGAAATTTAATCACTCTTCTATAAAAACTATTAATTTTGCACCTAAACATTAAAAAAAAGTGAGTGATTTTGTTTTTCGCATGTTAAATAAAATGTTCTACCTAGATCTGGCATTCTGCCGACATGAAATAGGCCTAATACCTAAAAAATTTAGTACTTTAAAAATAACTGGTAATGATGTTCATGTTGAGAACTGGTTGCCATTTTTTTAAAGGTGTTATTTGGGGTGAATGTAAAAATTGTCATTCTTCAAAGGTAAACTGAAAAAGGTCTAACCAAGTCAGTAAAAGTGGGAAGATACTTTCTGGAAAACCTGGAAAAGTCGAGTAATTTGATATAACATGTGTTGCAGCCACCATGATGATGTGATAATGACTTGATTTATTAGATTATACTGAAATATTACTTAACGATTGTATGTTAGAACATTTCCTAAATTAGTTTAGTGCATAAAGCTGTAAAAATAATCACAATATACTATTTTTTCGAGCATAAATCGACTAACAAAAAATTATTCAAACGTTGATGATTTGTGAGAATATTTCATACATTCGATTAGATTTCGTCTTGAATTGAAAAAGTGTAGTTTGCACACCCCTATCTTCTTGTTTTTGTTCAGTGTCCAAGGTGAATCTGAGCGTGCACGAGGACAAGAACCGGGTGCCGTTTGTAAAGGGGGCGACTGAACGCTTTGTCTCTAGTCCAGAAGAAGTATTTGAGGTGATTGAAGAAGGGAAAGCCAACAGACACATCGCAGTCACAAGTGAGTAACGGGCTAGGGTCTTTCTATCGGCATGTTGGATGCCCTTTTCTTAGAATATAATAACAATATTCCTGACCTGCTTTGGGGGGTCGAACGAGCCACTCCCTCAAAAGGGTGGATTGAGGCTCGAATCTCAGTCAAGTGTATCTAAAGTGCTTTTTCCTAAATAAGATCTCACTGTTTCTTCACACCAATTTGGGTACATTTGTTTAAAGCATATCCTCATCCTTAAACCATTAGTGTAATTAATATATGTGTGGGTGACCTGGTGGTCTAGGGGTAAGGTGTCAGACTTCTATGCTGGCGTCCGGGGTTCAATCCTCGGTCCCGGCACAGATTTATCTGATTACCAAACCCTTCCTTCACCTCTGCCAAGACATCTTGGGAATGTGGGGAATGCCAGGCCTCCACCGTGGTTCGGATCCCACGTTAAACTGTAGGTCCTCCATTTCATCTCACAATCACCCTACCATTACACATTAGCGTAAGTGCGTACAACCCGAACGGGTAGTAAGACGCGGCTATAATAATAATAATATATATGTGTGTGTGACCTGTTTGATGGTTGAATGAGATAAGACCGTGGTATTCAGCCTTGGTTAAATGAAGACATCCCACAGGGAAGGTAACATTTAAAATATGTGTACCAAATGCATGAATACATGTATTTCTCATTTAATACATTATTTTTAATTTAATTTATTTTATATCTAGTTGATAGAATAGCTTGCTTGATGCACCAACAACATGGGGTTACGTAGTTTAAGAGAGATCATATTTGGGGGTACACAAACAAAATATGTTGAATACCTTACCACTGGTCTAAGGGGTCACCTTAGCAATAGACTGTACTGCCAATGACAAACAGATCAGGTTTCGAATCCCTGTCGGTTATTTTCTTAATGCTTTTATACTCTTCATGCAATTGGGGAGTACACTTAATCTTAAGTCAACCTTCCTCATCCCAAACACACTATCATCATTAATACATAAGCGTACAACCTGATTGGGTAGTGAGACGCTGTGTTAAATATATATCTCTGTATGAACTGTAACAAGAAGTTAGATACAGTCGAAAAACAAAACATTATTCTCACTTAACAAACTCTATCATTTATGGTAAATTTTAATTTTTTCTCAAGTGATTTTTATACCTTTTGGTTTCACACATTTTTTTGATAACATTTTAACTAATATATATATATATATATATGTTTATGTTGTACTGAGACATGTTTGGTTTGTGTGTCAGACATGAACGAGCACAGCTCCAGATCTCACAGTGTGTTCCTGATCAATGTCAAGCAAGAAAACCTTGAGAACCAGAAGAAACTGTCCGGCAAACTGTACTTGGTGGACTTGGCGGGTAGCGAGAAGGTGAGGCTGTGTCTGAAGTGCCAAGATGAGCACCCCACAGACTTCACAAACCATCTCTATACTTATATGCACAACTTTAATCGAACCAGATTGTTTGCTAATAAAGTGTATTCAAGTTCAGATTGGGCTTAACACACATACTCTTATACCAGGTGAGTAAAACTGGGGCGGAAGGCACGGTGCTGGACGAGGCCAAGAACATCAACAAGTCGCTGTCAGCCCTTGGCAACGTCATCTCCGCGCTGGCGGATGGTAACAAGACTCACATCCCCTACCGAGACTCCAAACTGACTCGTATCCTGCAGGAGTCTTTGGGTGGGAACGCTCGCACGACAATAATCATATGCTGCTCGCCGGCATCCTTCAACGAGTCCGAGACCAAGTCCACTCTTGAGTTTGGCAAGAGGTTAGGGGTGTATTCGTATTTAAGGCCAGGGGGAAGAATGGAGGGAACATATGTTTACTGATGAAGGTTGTATAGCTACTAATGGGTACTTATACTAGTGGTTAGCACTCTTGAATAATCCAAGAGACTAATTTTGGATCTTTATTTGCTGCTCAGAAAATATTTAATCCATGATTTAAGTTTTCAACCTCCCTTCAGGAGAATGCTGGCTAAGTTTATTCGAATGAACTCTTAGTTCGAAGAATATTGGACCTAGCTTTTCAGTTTAGAGGATTTAGAGTTGTTTTAACATCATCAAAGCAAATATTTTCAAAAGAACAGCTAAAAGGGCTGGCTACATTGTCACTGAAGTGGGCTTAAGCTCAATATTTGAATAAATGTAGCTATGCCCTCACAAGCTTACTCACACCCAAACCATCTAGACCAGGGGTGGCCTAACTTGATGAGTATGATGGATACTTTAAAAATGTCAAAATTGTTTCGTGATATACCCAGTATAAAACTTTACTCTATCTCGTATTGGCTATAATTGTACTCGTACATAAGATTTGGTGTCTAAACCTATGTTCAATTGAGGTGTGGGATCTGTGGATTGGATTCATAAGTGTAATGAAGTAGCTTAAGAAAATGAGCAGCTTTCACTTTAATCCATCATTTGTTTAATGTCTGGTGATTAACTCGACACTCACATTCAAATGCAGTTATCTAAAGGTTTATCTGTATTTGTTTTCCACCGTCTTCAGTTGGAAATGATGACTCAAGACAGGTAGAGTAGAATAACTCCTTCACTCGGAGTGCACCACGAAGCAGAACCATCGAGACCACACCTATCCTGGTTTTAAGAAAACCCCTTTCAACAAAGTCACTTCAGGAAGTGCAAAATAGATTTATCACGCCAGGTACCAGTAGCTCGTGATTGACCGTTTGCTACCCTCAGTTATAGACAAATGCTGGTACATCCTTGTGATCTTGGTTAGGAGCCAAAATTAAGGAAAGTAGTTTAATATTACACTCCTTTTTTCAGTGAATCACCCAAATTTGACAACGTTCTAACTGGTGTGTAATACAGTTATAGCACCAAATTGTATCACTTTTGTAATATATGATAGACAATACTTGATTAGTTAGCATGTTGCAATGTGTGTTGCCACAGAGCGAAGACGATCAAGAATGTGGTGTGCGTGAACGAGGAGTTGACAGCGGAAGAATGGAAGCGGCGGTACGAGAAGGAGAAAGAGAAGGTGGGCCGACTCAAGGGCAAACTGGAGAAGCTGGAGTTGGAGCTGAGCAGGTGGCGGTCAGGAGAGACCGTGTCCTCGGAAGAACAAGTCAATCTGCAGGTCGGGAATCTTTATCACCCCGCTCTGCTTAGCCCGATTTTAATGTTTATCGAGTCTGGAAGTATGGACTGTTTTTTGTATGTTTGTACCAACATCGGACAATCTAGTTCTAGTAACATTTTGCACCCACCAATGGCTCATCATTTGAGAACTACATTTTCCTGATATTATTTTCTCAGGATTTAAACTAAACACTCACTGATGGGTAAGAAAGTAGACTTTCTTTGCCTATCAGATGTGTTGTAACTAGAAACACTGACATTTTATTAAAATTACAATCAAATAATATTTACAGTTTTTGTAATATTTTTGAATCTATAATTTCTATGTGAAGTACAAAATTATGTTAAAGTAGCTACTTAATATTTTAAACGCGAATGAGGGTCACTTTTGTAGTACTAAATACTAATTAACAAATCAAAATTCAAAACTGTACTAATTTTTTCTCAGGAGACGTAATCATTCTTTACAAGAGGTTTAGGGTATCCTCTTTCTGTTCAAACTTCTTGAGATTCCTTTAAAAAAATAAAATAATAAGACTTGAATATAGTTATTTTTATAACTTTGTTGTTAAACATATTTGACTGTTCAATAGGGCTAAGATAAAAATATACACAAATATCAAAGCACCATACCACTTTAATTTGAATTAATCTTTTGCCATTTTAACACCAAAGGATTTAATGAACTATTTATACTGAAATATAACTTTATATTCTATTGTATCGTGTTAATTACACTTAACACAAATCAGGCTCTCCACTTGAAATACATGTCTTTTTTTTAATATCATATACTTTGATTTGTTTCTTAAAACACAACTTATGTGAGAATGGGTAATAAGGGAATTATGTCTTTGGGATATTTTGTGTTTCTTAAAAATAATTTTGCACTGGCATCAGATATTATAATTAGTTGTTTTAACCTGTATATACCTAAATTTGTCTTGGGCTCATTATCTTTCAGGAGGCAGACGTTGTCACCCCAGTGGCTCCACCTGTCGAGGTACCGCCAGAGGTAGTCCTGTGCCCCATACCCGCCACGCCAGGAGGCGGCATCATGCTGGGATCGCTTTCAAACGAGGAGCGTCAGAAACTGGAGGAAGAGAGGGAGAGCTTGTACCAGCAGCTAGACGAGAAGGATGAGGAGATCAACCAACAGAGCCAACTTGTCGAGAAGCTTAAGGATCAGATGTTGGAGCAGGAGGAGCTCATCGCTTCTACTCGCAGGGACTACGAGGGATTGCAACAGGTTAGTGCAGGGCAGCAGCTGGTTGACAATTTCAAGAAAAGGAGTCCAGATTTGAAGGTATAACAGAATTACGCTCATGAGAATTTGAGTTTTCAGTGTTGAGTTGAATTTAAATCCTTGCTAACAGATTCAAACACGGTCGTGATGATTTTTTTTTTTTTTTTACATTTTGAAAAAGGTAGACCTAGCTCACTCAACTAAGCTAGACTTGGGTGTTGTCAAACACACATTGAAGCAAATAACTATCTTTCCTGATGTGCTTGTGTGTTTTGGTTGCAGGAGATGAATCGTATCCAACAGGAGAACCAGAGCTCCAAGGAGGAAGTGAAGGAGGTGCTCCAGGCATTGGAGGAGCTGGCAGTCAACTACGATCAGAAGTCTCATGAAGTCGAGACCAAGAACAAGGAGTACGAGAGTCTTACTGAGGAGCTTATGCAGAAACAGGTCCGGTTCATCCTCTGTTTGTACTTGTAGAACTCACCCCGTACAGCTTGTACTTTGCTTGAATAGTGCATAACTTAAGTTATTGGGATTAGATGATGTTGAGCTGGCTATCTTCAGTCTTAGCGCTGTGCAGTGGTAACTAGAGAACTCTTCAATGAGCCACTAATGAGCCGGTATTTTGATCTAAGAGGTGGACAGAATCACACTTTGCTTTGGGAGGGGAGGTAAGGGAAGGGGGNNGGGGGCTGGAACATTTACAAACTTAAAACATTTAGGAAGATTTGTCGAATGAAAAGAAGCAACTCTTTACAGTTAAAATTGAACCTAAAGTATCACAGTTTGATTTTAAAAGTTAATAGTAAATAATCGCTTGGTTACTTAGAGATTTGTTTTATTAATATTTAAAGGTGGCCAGAGAGGTTCATTTTATTAATATATAAAAGTGGCTAGAAAGGCATGGTGGTTACAGACAAGGAAAACCTGGAAAAGTTAGGGAAATTTTGGATGACAGGGAAACAGGGAAATGCCAGGGAATTTAACTAAAAACAAAGAAAAGTTAGGGAATTAAAAAATATGTCTGAAATATCACATTAGTTTTGCAACCAAACACTAAAACAAAAGTTAATAATAGGCCTACCTAAATAAAATAACATTTTTAAAATAACTGATAAAACTGTTTATGCACAGTAGATACAAACTTTTTTTTTAATATGTGATCAATAATAAATAAAACAAAAGTCATCATCCACCATTAAAACTGGGAAAAAAGTAGTCAGGGAATTTTTGTAAAATATGTTTTGTAGCCACCTTGAAAGGCTAAGCACACACATTAGTCAGAAAATATCAATACCAAACCAATTTCTTCCCACCGAAAACACAAAAATAAAACACGACATTAATTGTTAAGGCACATTTGATGCCCCTTCTTTAGTAGGAGAGAGTAGAACTGTAATTGTGTGATGTTAATTATGAAATGTTTTATTCAGAGCTCTCTAAACACAACTTCCTCTGAGCTCCAGCAACTTAAGGACATGTCGACACACCAGCGCAAGAGAATCACAGAGATGCTGACCAACCTGCTAAAAGATCTGGGAGAGATCGGGTTGGCTATCGGTGGAGACGGAGAACTTAAGGTATGCATCCTTACACTTTAAATGTTATTTAGGTTTCGTACTTGTAAATTATAACTACATATTGAGCCGTTCTCTGTCACTAAATATTTAATAAAGTCATCAAAGGTGCGCATCGGTGCGATTAAATAAAGTAAATGATATCTTAGTTATGAAAATACTGTAATAAAACAATTTAATAATAAAATGAGCTATGAAAAGCACGAAGTGAAATTTTAGTTTCTCTCTTGCACCCGTAGCACTAGGGCGAGAGTAGCTAAGCAGACGATTCTCTCACCTCTAGATAGGGAAGATTATACAATGAACTGAGCTCCGACGCTGGTCGGGGAGCAGAGTTTGAATCCATGGTCACCACAATGTAGCTTTCAAGTAAACATGAGGTGTTGAGGCATGTGTTAATTACTTAAATGTGCTCAAGCACGGTAAAAATTATTAAGTGGTCGTTTTGAAAGAAATGTATAGTAAATATTAATCACAAATCTTCTGTGAGTCTTTGTAATTTCATGTTTGAATCAGCGTCACATAACACTGATCCATGAATCAATAAACTGAAGTTGATTATAAGTGCAAGGAAAGTAAGGGCATGGTAACTGTCACGAGGAGAAACAAGATTAGGAATAAAGTTCCAGAAAAGAGTGGGGGTACAGGGAGTGCATGAGATGGTATGGGTTGGTTTACCTTCTCTTTGGACTCCTCTGTGTGGAGCGTGTAACTCGTGATACAATTCCCCTAAAAGAATTAATTGGAAAAGACACAAAGCGGGAAAATTAAAATACAATATTCAAAAACAATTCATAAAAAAAAACTTTAAAAAATGTTCATTACACCTAAAGTCTGTTCAGAATAGGAATTGTTTTCTGAAAGGCCTTTTTCCCTACCAGAAATTTATTATATAGTAGGATATTGCTAGGAAAAAAGACCTTTCAGTGAGTAATTCCTACTGTGAATGGAGTATATAATACTTTTTTTTAACACCTCATCTCACTATCCATTCAGGGTGTATGCATTAGTACTAGTTACACTAATGTGTTAGGAACGACTAAGGTTGGATTTGCCATCCTCGGTACACACGATCAACATTCTTGCATTAGTGCCTTTTATCTAATAAAAAGAGCCAAAACTAAAAACAAACCATTTAAAAGAATATCTATTTGTATTCTATTTATTTATTTGAAGTATTTAACACACATTTTTTAAACTGACAGATTATATCAGTGCACAAGAATTTCTATGAATGAGATTGAAAGGGCCTACCAATTTTGCTGGGTACATGCTACAATTGACATGGGACCGATGACTTTCTTCCCCTCCGAAGGAAGTTATGTTACGTACTTTTATCGCTCAAAAAAATCTGTCGACCCCAGTTGGGTTTGAACCCTAGAACATCAGGTCTTGAGTCGAGCATTATACCCCAAGACCATCGACATCGACTACAGAATTATTCTTGGCTATATTTTAAAAGTTTCGTTTATAATTTGAAATGCATGCTGCGTACACCGCTCTTAAATACGGAAGTGTTTGTGCAGGTGTCGGCAGACAGTAATGGGAAGCTCGAGGAGGAGTTCACTGTAGCTCGTCTCTACATCTCCAAGATGAAGTCTGAAGTGAAGAACTTGGTGCAGAGATGCCAGGGCCTTGAGACCTATCAGGTGGACTGCAATAAGNCTATGTTTGGTTCAGGGTGCCATTAATATCAATATATATGGTGTTTCTGGATCAAACAGCCAAACTTTTGGAAGTAGTGAGGGGGTCAAAAAAACTAACAAAAAATGTCCTTTTGAGATTTGCTCTTTTTCACTTTCTTTTCGAGCAAACAGCAAAAAACTTAACAAACCAAAAATGTAGATGTTAGTTAAAATCTTGAATTCACTATTAAATTTATTTATTTAGTTCAAAAGGATGGTCTCCGATCTGGAGACTACCATTGTATCCGTTAATGACAAAATGAGGGGATGATCGACATTGCGACTTTGTTGTTTCTTCGCACGCTTGCTCCTAAAGTGGTTAACAAACAGTTATTGTTAAATTCCCTAGCTATAAATCCAGAGGTACTGGGTTAGATCCCTGGTGCTTCCAGAATTTTTTCTATGAAGCATCGAGTCTTGAACGGGGTCAAATTCAACCTCGCGAGGACAAATAAAAAGCTACTTGAATAAATAAGTAGTGGCTCTGGCCTATAAAACTGAGATTAACATTCAGATGGTTTGTTGTGCGGACCACATGGCACCCTCTATTTGCAAATGTTAGCACTATTGTCACTAATGGCTCAAGCTCTGAATCTTTCACTTTTTATGTAGAAAAACTTGTTTGTATATCATTTTTTACTGTTTGCTTGAAAAAGAATTGTAAATGAGCTAATTGCCCAACGATATTTTGAGTTATTTTTTTCATCCCTTATCACTTCACAAAGTTTAGTTGTTTAACCTGGGAGAATCTTGTACATAAAAAACTATTTCTATGATTATGAGGCAAACATGGAAAGGTCTTTGTCTTTATTTCAGGTAGTTTCTAAAGGAAATAGGTAGGGGTGTGCGAGATTGACATTTTTGATTCAAGATGTGGATCAGGATCTTACTATCTCGGGCAAGATCGGGAACAGGAATAGAACATTTAAATCCCTAATTTTAGGAATTGAAACTCTCATTTTTCTTAGGTGTGGTTTTTATACTACTATTCTTGTAAGGCCTCAAAACAAAGTTCACAATTAAAAACACGACAGAAAACATAATTATGAAATTTTCGAGTAAAACACCAAATGGACTTTTGAGGCCTGCTGTTTTCTGGTGTATAGGCCTTGCTCTTCTATCCTCTTTTAATGTTCAGTTTAAAATAACCGTTTGGTGCCATTATTACTTTGTTTTCATGTAAGAGAAAGACATTGACATTTTGAAACTAAATTTATTAAATTGTACTAAACTAAGGCAGGATTGTGTTTGTATCTGAAAACGGGTAGTTATTAAGTGCTTTAAAGTATGTTTGTTTCTCTTAACTCTTTAACCTTAACTCGTGTTCCTTTTGAAACTCCCTGACGAGTCTCTCTTGATTGCCCCAACTGTGTTTGCCCCTTCCTAGCTTGAGGTGTTTCTTCTGGGTTATCGCAGCATGGTGGTGGGCCTAGGTTTACCCCAAGTCTGTGAACCTCGTCTTTGGAGAAAGTTCTTCAAACCAATAACCAATTACGTACACTGCCATTTGATTGGTTTGTATTGTGATGTCACCACCTTCCTATTGCTCTTGCAGATCACAGAGTACGAGAAGGACCTGGCAGATTGTCGGCTGCTCATCTCCCAACACGAGGCGCGCATGAAATCTCTCCAGGAGTCCATGCGCGAGGCAGAAAATAAGAAGCGTACATTAGAGGAGGACATAGATTCGCTACGTGAAGAGTGCGCTAAAATGAAAGCAGCAGAACACGTTCACGCTGTGTCCAGGTACATTCTCTTGTCTATGTGGTCGTTCCAACGCTTCAGAAAAATATGAACAGCTAAAATAAAACAACCAATTCTTTTCAATTCAAATAAAACCTACAATTGAACATATTAAAATATTAAATATATTCTTTAAGCCCAATTAAAGTTTGAATATGTTTTGTAAATATTACTTAAAAAGTATATGTTGTGCTTATCTTTATTATTTATTAACTATAGACATTAATGGGGGTAAAAAAGGAAAGAATCTGATGGAGAGTGATGGAGTTGAAGTATGTGGGAAAAAGACCAAACAAGAGATGGGAGGAGCAGATAACAGCAAGAGTGGGAAGGAGAAGAGTATAATGGGGGAAGGAAAGAGGATGGAAGTATTTTACTAAACTGACCTGGCCATATCCTGGAAACAGTTGGTAATGATGTCACTAAAATCATTTAGAAAACTTGATATTGACACCTAGATGTAATATTTCATTCTGAGTTAGTATATTAAGTAAATATATCACAACATGCAATTCAATTATTATATCTTAATCTCTTTTAATGAATGTTAATGTTCTTAACAACCCAGAATAACAATAATCAAACATAAAGGAATATTTTATTTTAGCTGTCAGTATTTTTACTGTCAAAGTTCTTTTATTGTAAAGTCAAGAATTTTTAAGGCGGCAATCTTTATCAACGGACAAGTATCAATTGCTGTCAGGCTACATAGCTTAAAATACAATGGTCTGTTTCATTTTCTGGAATAACTCCTCTATTCTAAGCTTATACTCCCTTTTGCCCTTCACCTTAAATCACCCTATGTCATATCAATGAAAAAGGGGGAGATAAAACTAGGAAACGTCTTACCTCAAGGTAAAGAGGAAAGCTCGATGTTAGTTCTAAAATATTTTAAAATCTTATTTTGTAAGCCTATAAAATAATCACTGTATCTGTTATAGGAAGGCTGAATATAGAGGCCCCACCCCTTTTTTTTATCAGGCCTAGTCTCATAGCTCCACAAATATGCCTAAAATATCATTGAAGATGAGCTAATGTCACATTTTCACACTTTTGTGTATTAATAAAACTTATAACTATAGGTTTGATAAGGAACTATTTTTTGAAATAACACATTGTATAATTACAGTAACCTCATGGCTTCTCTGGTGCTGACAGACAGCTTTGAAAAGTTACCAGACCAAATTAGGTATGCCTACGCCGAACATATGATCTGCAAATACATGTGTTTAGCAGCTGTCAGTTCTGACGGTCAAAATTCAGGTATATACCTAAATGTTGACTGTCAGAAGCCAACTGTGAGCTGTCAGTCAGCACCAAAGAAGCCGTGGGGCTACTGTATATATTGTGTTTTACTTGAAGATTTGAACGGCAATTTCTCGCTAACCTAATCACCCCTTAATCATTTCCTCAACCAACGTTTCATTGTCTTTACTTTTAACCTGGTACGGCATTGTAGATTGTAGACTCAATTTGTTCTCTTTGATGTTCTTTAGCAAAGAGAAGACGGAGGAGAAGGAGCAGGCCAACAAGATGAGGGAGGCTCTGGAGGTTCAGATGGACCAACTGCGGGACGTGCATCAGAAACAGGTGGCAACACTGCGAGATGAAATCGTTGAGAAACAACAGGCCATCAACGATCTCAAAGAGTTAGTACAATAAAACTTTAGCCATACACACCAATATTTATACTTAAATTAAATACCCGCATAAAATTAGTTTCGGCTTATAACAAAAGAGTAATTTTATATTCATAAGTCCATCAAACCCCATTACTGTTATGTATGGAAGAAGCTACAGGAAGGAGGGTAGAAACTAGGGGTGGACAGGAGCCTTAAACCCCAGGAAAATGTCACGGATTTATACATTTCCAAAAATCCGGTTGGATTGACTCTTTCTCATCTAGTTTCAAGGGAGAAACAATGCACCTGTTGTGCCAGCGGATACAGCTGACTCATTGCTGTTCACTGTAAATCTCTTTGGGATACAGCCTTATTTGTTCTTATTGTACGCCTAGGTGAAGGGGACACAGAATATAGCTTTTACAAAGAATAGACAAACACATTTCATATTTTGCATTGCTGCCACTAGACAAGGAGGTAACGGCTGGCTCTTGAAGAAAAACATTCGTTTGCGACCGATCCCTCGGCCCAAGTTTCATTATCTACCCTCCCTTGTTGCTAATTTTTGAAAGTTGCGTTAACATAAGCTCAAAGGGGGAAAAAAAATACACTTCCATATGGTATTTACAATATAAGTAACACCTAATTACTGTTTTAAATATAGAAAGTAAAGTTTTGAAGCGCACACAACCGGCTCATAAATAGTTCGACTCAACTCCGCACTTGTACTGTTATTCAGTTGTTGACGGTTTTAATTTGTGCTAAATGTGTTGGCAAATCCATTAAAATACAAATGTGTGTGGGTTCACTATACTGGAACCGTAATGATCTTACTGCCAAGCTCATAGTTTGTATGTTTTCTTACGGGACATTTTGATTATTTTGATTAGTGTTTTTAAATTTTAACTTTTCTTTTTCTCTATCTTTTGTAGTTTGAACCAGAAGTATACCCTGGCACACCAGCAAATGCAACAGGATTATGAGCGATTGAAACAGGAGGAGAACGAGAAAAGCAACAAGCTGCAGGAGCTTATGTGAGTCCTGGGTTCAACCCTTTATTATTTCTATGCTATGTTCAAGGGGTCTCTTGAGCCCAAGTTTTTTTTAATTTACAGTCACGCTCTATTGAGCTTCTCGGAAAGCTTCCAAATTTCGAGTTGAGCCAAGCTTGAATTCAATAATTATATAAGCAACTTTTAAATTCTAACTATTTAAATAAAAATCAAGTGGAAATTAAAAAAAAACAAAATTCTTATATTTAAAATAAAATAATTGTTTTTTGAAGTTGTAAGCGCAATGAAAATAACTAATGTCATCTCCACATTTCACAAACAACATCCAGACAAGTAGAGAGAAAAGTAAACAATGCATTACATACATCACAGAAATAGCCGTATACAACAAGCTTTAATTTGCCAAATTGGTTTTTTTTAAATGTTAATCTCATTAGAAATTGTCTGCTTGATATCTCTGGCCTTCTACTGGCATTGGATGAACCTGGGGCATCATTACCTCTATGAGATGATAATGATTGTGATTATCTGGTGCCAGTAGAATTCTTAAACCTAACTGACCAAACCATGGTGATAATAGGAACGATTCTCCTTCGGGTAAAAAACACCTATGGTACTGCCAGGAATCGAGCTAAGGACCTATAAATTAGTAACGTTGACCACTAGACCAAGATGCCAATTTGTTCAAACTTCAAAATCTTGAGATAAAAACTCAAGCACTTGCAATCGCTTGCAATGTTCTTGTTTAAACTATTAGTACTTGATTTGTCAATACACTTCGGTTGGTATTAATTTATTAACTTTACCTTACATCCATTACTGTTTCCAGCCAATGTCCTAGGTCAGTTTTTTTATTCAAGCTTGCTGGCTAGGCCTGTCATAGCTTTATATGCCTTATAATCTAACTTAAGACTAGGACAGACACAACATCCAGTCCCCAGCCATATATTCATCACTTTGAAAGGATAAACCCACATTTCAGCGATGATAAAATCTTTGGCTATGCCGAGGATCGAACCTGGGACCATTCATTATCTCATCAGACTCTGCTAACGTGTTGGGTTATTTTTTAAATGTATAATATAAATATTGACGTGTCATCTTGCTCTAAATTGTTGTGGTAATTTCTTGTTACTTGAAGCTTGACGAACGAAAGGCGAGAACAGGCACGCAAAGACCTGAAGGGGTTGGAAGACACGGTGGCGAAAGAGCTGCAGACTCTACACAATCTTAGGAAGTTGTTCGTCCAGGACCTGCAGGCTAGAATCAAGAAGGTTAGTTACTCATTTTCTTCCTTATGTCAATTATTTTATGCGCATGTATATTAATCTAATGGGATAGGAATAAACAATGAAGTATTTTAGAGGCATTCTACCTGCATTCGCACGGAAGGAGTGTGGGAAACCATTTTAAGAAAAACCATTCTCTACATATCTGACCCGGTTTTGAACACCATTCCCCAGTTAACAGCAGGCCAATCTAATAAAAGAATCACGCCTTAGACTGTTCAGCCACTGAAGCAGGATCTTAGTTATATAACCGTATATTTCAACTATCTAGGACTTTTCCATGTAAATATTAATTTGTAATGTACGTAACAGCTCATATTGGCATTGATTGAACATTATTCTGTTTGTCGATAGTTTTATTAGCGTAGCTTTATATTTGTTGAATCCGAGTATATGTTTTCAAATATCCCCGCACCCCTAGTGTCTAAAGTCTAATCACAAACTCGATTGTGTTTGTTTCAGTCTGTCAGCGCAGAAGACAATGAGGATGACGGTGGATCACTGGCTCAGAAGCAGAAGATCAGCTTCCTGGAGAACAATTTGGATCAGCTGACCAAGGTGCACAAGCAACTTGTCAGAGACAATGCTGACCTGCGTTGTGAGCTGCCCAAACTAGAGAAGAGACTCCGGGCCACTATGGAGAGGGTCAAGGTGAGAACAGTCGAAGGGGCCCTTTTCATCACTTTACATTATTCTATCTTTTTGAGGAACATTTTATTCCATTATAAAAAGAAAATAAAAAAATACAGGAAAGGAGTAAAGAAATTGGGGGTGGACAGAATCCCAAACACTGGTGAAGGATGTTGGTTGGGATTGGCCCTTTTTCCTAAAGTTAGGGCAGTAAACAAAGTGTTTTTTTGTCCTAGCAGCTTCTTCTGACTCGTCATTGCCAATCTCTTCTTTGTTCTGTAGGAAGCTTGAGAGGGGAAGCGAGGGGGTGTATTAACACTTGCAGGTAGAGTTGGGAGATATGTGACTCATTGTGCTCAGTATATCGACAGTTATTTGTTAGGTTTAGCAAGAGAACTTGAAACAATTAGAGAAGGACAGAGATGTGTTCTACTCTACCATCTTTTGGAACGTGAAATAAGCGGTTGGAGGAATTAGCTTGCCAAGGTCAACCATTTATGTTCGATTAGCCTGTCTTTTGTTAGTGAAGCAGACATGGAGGAGGGATTAAAGGGGTGTTGAACTAAAGACTCTTTTAGAAGAACATTGGAGGGGTAACAAACCCAAAGAAACTTTAAAGGTTATTAAATCTAAAGAATATTTAATTTGTACTTTATTTATATTATGTTTAGTAACGTTATAGCATTTACAAGTCTTACTAAATTAGTTTAAAATTCAATATATGTATATTTATTGATTTTTATTTTTGGAAAATTCTTAAAATGATAACTTAAGAATACATTTGATCTAAAATTATTCTTTAAGTGTTATTTTTCAAATTTATTTTTCCATTTCAATCCTGATATTTTGTCTCTTTTTTTTCCTCCATTGGTATCTCAATATTGTCCCGATTCCAATACTTTGACTCTTTTTATGTCCCTTTCTCTACTCACGTTAAAAATGTAAGTGTCGTCCATTCCTAATAGAAATGTATCAAAGTGGAACAAACACAAAATTGCTTTTTTACAATGAAAAAAATGAACTCTGTTCATGCTTTACATTGATACTGCTGGACAAAGAGTTAATGGCAGCCTCTTCAAGAAAATGGGTCATTATTGCCAAATCCTTTGACCTAGGTTTTATTCTATCAGAACACGCTGTGCAACTCTATGAAATACATAATTGAATATAAAAATAATTCTACTCTGATGTGCCTAGGCATTGGAGTCTGCACTAAAGGATGCTAAGGAGGGGGCCATGAAGGATAGGAAGCGCTATCAGTTCGAAGTGGATCGTATTAAGGAGGCCGTGAGACAGAAGAACCTTGCCCGTCGTGGGCCAAGTGCACAGATTGGTGAGTACTCTAGTTTAGTTGATGTAAAATGTAAAATTACATATAACAATTAAGAATGTCAAACTTAAGGGTGAGAGAGACTTCGAATTGGCTTATAAAACATGAGCTTGGATCTTGGAGGGGGAAAAAAACACACAACTGGGTTTGACTATTATGAAGCTTCTCCATTGAAATTGACAGGCTAAAAAAAATATGCCATTTATATTCAATTGATATTTTTACAAACATTTGTGCAACAGCAACAAATTTCTAAGTGATTTTAGTGCATAAAGTTATATGATTTGATATGATTTTCATAGAAATCTTGTTAGTTAAAAACTGGAAAATCACGTTACCTCACTGCTGGAAAAGAATTAGTTGTATTTCCAATTTTAGTCTTTTTAGTTTTCACTAATCCATCCATCATCAACTTTTTCCAACTAATGTCTCCGATTTCCTATATCCTTGCACCATCACTTCTTCCTTTAATTGCTTCCATTCCACTTTCTTCACTTGCACACTTGTTGCTATCTGCTTCTCCCCTCTTTCTCTTGGCCTTTCTTGTGGTCTTTTCCCTACATATTTCATCTCTATCATTCTCTTAGTTATTCCCTCTTTTTCCATCCTCATTACATGACCATATCATCTCACTCTTGCTGCCTTTACTAACTTATGCACCCCTTGTACCCCCACTCTTGCCCGGATAACTCTATTCTTATGGCCTCCACTTTTTCAGTCTCTCTTATATTCATTGTCCCTGTTTCTGCTCCAAATGTGACTATGAATACAAAGTACACGCTCTACAGCACTTTCTTACACTTTAAGGATACTTCTCTTCTCCATAGCCGGTCTCTTACAAACCTGTAGCACAGCTCCTTTTGCTGCCCTTTTCTTATTAGAATTAATGGCGTAAATATAACTGATAGAGTAATCTACATGGAAGGTTTATTGGAAGTGTTGGTGATCTGGTGGTCTAGGGGCAAGGTGTCAGACTTCTTTGCTGGCGTCCGGGGTTCAATCCTCGGTCCCGGCACAGATTTATCTGATTACTAAACCCTTCCTTCACCTCTGACAAGACATCTTGTGAATGTGAGGAATGCCAGGCCTCCACCGTGGTTCGGATCCCACGTTAAACTGTAGGTCCTCCATTTCATATCACAATCACCCTATCATTACACACTAGTGTAAGTGCGTATAACCCGAACGGGTAGTAAGACGCGGTGCTAATAATAATAATAATAATATTGGAAGTGTTAAATAACTTTTTAGATTACCTTTATATAATTAATCAAATAAAACATATTTCTAGAATGCCAGAGACTTCCAATCATGTTGGTGGTTGAAAGTGGGCTTCCTATAAAAGTTTTTTTTTTATTTACTCTATGGCATTAGAATCTCGAATGCTAATTGTGGCATTGATGCGTTTGTTAAAATCCCGAATATATTATCTGTATTAGCATAAGGAATTAGGCGAAATAATTTTACTAAAACCTTTATTTTATGCGAAGCCTTTGATAACTTGATGTTCTGAAGTATACTTATTCCCTCAGCCAAACCAATCCGTGCCGGGCAGCAGCACCATCCCCATTTAGGGGCCCCAGGAATGATCAGACCGGTAGTTCCCGTAGTCACAGGAGGACTAAACAGAATTATCAGCGGGGATGAGGAGCTTCGTAAGAAAATTATCAGATGCGGCAGCAACAAAGGTAACAAGATCGTGTGGATGTTAAATATAAATTTATTCTAATCATCACAGACATTGAATCTCCTGTAGGGGAGTTGAGGATTCTAAAAGAGTGTCTGAATTAAAATTGGTCCTCCTATGCATTATAAATTCAAAATTCATGTTTAAAAATGAGTGGCCCAATGGCTAGATAATTTTATAATAAAGGAAATTGATAAAACTAAAGAAAAAGGAAAAATAAACTATTAAGAGTAAATTTGATGAAGAAAGCCCACCTAGGGAAAGAGGAAAAATGTGGGAAGAATCCAATGCACAAAGGTGACATCTTCTTCCTTTCTTGTCTTCTATAGTAGAAGTAGTCACACACACAAATGGAGTAATCCATTGTTTGTGTTTATTTGTATTCTCTTCTTCTTTGTGCTCGATAAAGGCAACAATGCCGAAATATTATATTTGTGTTACAATCTGTGTGTGACTACTTCTACTATAGAAGACAGAAGAAAGGAAGAAGATGTCACCTTTGTGCATTGGACTCTTCCCACATTTTTCCTCTTTCCCTAGGTGGGCTTTCTTCATCAAATTTACTCTTAATAGTTTATTTTTCCCTTTTCTTTAGTTTTATCAATTTCCTTTATTATAAAATTCAGAATTCAAGTGGACTTATGACTACCCTGTTTTCTAATGTATTTATTTGAGGTATTTAACCTGCACTTTCTGAACTGACTGATTTTATATCATCACACCAACGGCTTTATTTCTCCTCTGAAGGAAGTTATACTACAGATTTTTAGCGCTCAAGAAAAATATGTTGACCCTGGCTGGGTTTGAACCCACAATCTCCGGGTCCTGAGGCGAGCACTTTTACTCCAAGACCACTGAGATTTCTAGTTAAAATGGAAAGATTGACATATTTTTTTAAAAAACGCATCTTACCACTTGTTTGGGTTGTATTAATTATGCTAATAAGTTAGGGACAAGGAATGTTGAATTTCATAAAGTGTAGTTATATTTTCTTGGAAGTATAAAGTGGAAAACCACACTCATTGCATCCCACTGGGATTTGAACTTTGGCCTTCTGATCATCGGCAGTCCAACTAATTTTGAGCGTGATGCCTTAGACCACAGAAGTGATTTTTTTTTTAAAGCAAACTTCAGATAACCGTTAAGTTTAAGCCGATTATATTTCCCTAATTATGTTTTGTTTAAATATTATATTTAATTTGTAATACTCGTTTGTCCAGCGTTTGAAGTAAAACAAGTGGGGCTTGTGTTTGTTACAGAGATGAGCGAGAGCTGAGAAGTGACAACCGCAGGTCGCCTGTAGCAGGAAGAGGAGGGCTAGCTCCGGGTAGTCTCAGTACACGACAACACATTATATATTATGTACTTTCTTTGTCTAAAAAAAACTACCAACAAGATTAAAACATATTTTGTCTCTTTGCGGCACTGCCTGTCGTATCGTTGGCACTATGTGAAATATTTTCTCCTCTTTCTCTTGCATGTTCTGATGCTTTGTTCACAGTATTGGGATAGCTGATGTTCTTAATGCGGGAAGGTACTGTGAAGCGAGCTTAATGCTTTTTTTTTATTAAATAAAAAGAGGAATGGTGAATAATTTTAATCTTTATAGCAAATTAATTTTTCCTTGCCATTTAAAAATGTCTTAAATGTTTTGTTTTTCGTGGCAAGTAATTGTACAGTATGCATGAATTGCTTCTAGTGGCTCTTGAAAAGCAACCAAAGAATGAGTATAAAACTATTTATATTTAACTTATGAATCAACTGTGTCGTGGTAGGTTTCAAACATGTCTTAATCGCATCCTGACCCATAATGACTTATCTTGACAAATTAGAGTTTTTAAGATTCATGCTCGTATTTTGTCATTAAGTCGCCACCAGAATTACTGTAATTTTTTAGTTGTATTCCGAGCCTAAGAGAGTTATTGCCAATTTCATTTGTCAGAGACTCAATTATTGTAATACCTTAAAATGGGTACTACTTCGATCAATTATTTGAATAAATGACTAGAATAAGTACTTTTTTTTGTCGTTTAAGATACTTTAAACCTACCACATTGCATTGTCACCAGAGTTTGTGTATAAATTGGAGAGGTGTTTTATTTATTATATCGTTATTTTCGACAAGTTTTAGTAAATATAAGTTAAGTTAAACATGGAATGATACTTATCAACACATATTTTAATATTCACCACATTTGCAGTTTTAATGTTAACGATATAGTGGGTGCCTGCTTGTTCATTCACTGCTAGTAGTATATTTCATTCACAATTATTGAGATATTAGTAGTTCAGCTCTTGTATCTTATAGACTGGACTCTTACTAGAGAAATGTGTTTACCTTATAGCGGCAAGTTTCTGTGATTTTTTTTTAAGCATTCAGTGTTAGTATTTTTTATGTATAAAATACTGAAAAATATAGATTAAGGTGAAATAAATGTCTTGCAACTCTAAAATAAAACATCTATTCATCAGTATTAATAATAATAAATTATAGATATGGTTCAATTTATTTTAATTAATTTCCTTAATTTTATGAAGAAAAAAAAACTTTTCAAGCATTCTATGGTCACTTGAGATTGGTAAGATGTCTACCACAAGTGACATATGAACTGTAATGCACATTTTAAAAAATAATTTTAATAATCTAAGTTTGATGGATTACCTAAATAATTAAAAGAGTTCTTTAATGTCCACGATGACCCCAAACTGAAGGATTATTTTTAATTTTAGTTTTCAAATTGACAATTAAACCAACTGCTTGTTTTGTTATAATAAAACAAATTGGTTTTTCACTATTGAAAACTTAAACTATGTCGATAAATTTTAAAAATAGTGGAGGTGTGAAAATGTTCTAAAGTATTTAGAAGAGTGTACAAGGCAGGTAATTTAATTCTCTCACTGTAGCCATTGGGTCTCGACTTGTGTTTAAAAAAAAAACATAATTTATTCATTAATTATTTTGAGGAAGCGGAAAGAATAATGTCCTTTAGGGGTGTGTGGAGCTTCAAAAACTTCGAATTAAAAGTTAAATTTTGGTAAATTACAACAAAAATCTGGGAAAATGTTGTTTTACTCAAAATATGAAATATAATAATCAGTAAATAATAATGTTATTCAAACTGTAGTTTTTTTCTGTTTGTATCTGTGTAATATATTTTATAATTCCTAGTAAACAATGTTAATAATACAAATTTCCAAAAATAATGATTATTTAAATTTTAAAACTTATTATTAATAAAAGAGATTAGTAGGAAAATGAGGTGGGAGGGGGGGAGTCAGAAGAATGTGACGTACTTTTTAGCCGGGAATTTCAGGAAATGATCAGGGAAAAAGTCGGGCATTTCATTGGTCAAGTTGAGTAGACACCATGTATTACTACTATTAGTTACCAATTAAAAGTTGCAAGACTTCCATTGAATATTACTAAAAGAAAGTTTTGGGATAGAGCACTAGGCTAAATCATGGTTTAAATTAGGAGAGATAGCCAGCACACTTTAGTGATACTGGAGTAGAAATTGTTTAGATACAACACTAAAAAAAACGAAACACATTTTTAAGGAAAAGTTTTCACTGTCGCAGATAGCTTCATCAGAGTTCCCTCCCGCTTTCTGACCCAGTCCCAAGGCATGGTCTCCTGCGCTTATCTACCCATCAAGGTGAGGGGAATACAAGTAAGAAAGGTCCTTTAGGACTCACCAATGAATGAGAGGGAGACCTTATTGATAATTACCAGGATACAGACATGTTATGATACAGATATTTACAATACATTATACAAATCATCAATGGTGTCTTCCTCGGTGATGGACTAGAGGATTCTGGTCTATAATTCCGCTCGGGGGGCTGCATCAGCTGGGTCAAGCTCAGGCGATGTCCAAAAGACGGAGACGTCGACATCTCTCAGCTGCTGCAGTACTTTGGTGTGAAGCAATCTTAGTCCAGGGTGTATGAAACATCATCCCTTGCCTTGCAGAAGGCAGTTTAGGACAGTCATGTTGTCAGTGGCCAGGCGTATTCAGAGTCGGGATTTCTCGTGAAACCATGCCAAGGCGGGGAGTGCTCTGGCCAACTCAGCTCTGTTTATTTCAGTTCATTGCTGGACATATCCGGTCCAGCATGTGGAGGTGATACCATATATCCCGCCACGAAATGTGGAGTGGCATCTAAGAACACCTGGCCGAACTGGTCGCAGTGGGGATGCCACTGGTATGTGGTCCATGGCTCGTTCTGCTGGAATCTGAGTGCCCAAGCTTCTGACACGCAATGAATTTGTGCTGCTGCGTTGCTGGGCCAGTTGAGGTTGAAAGAGAGCCATGACTCAAAGCCCGCAACGTGTTCTCGATCCTTGGTGACCTTGTGACACAATCATTGAGCTTTGGAAGGAGGCGCTGTGTTGTGGTGTCCATCAGGAATCCTAAGTATTCCAGCTTCTGGGTAGGGTCGAACACCGACTTCTGGAGGTTAAGTGTCAGACTCGTGGATTGTCGGCAAAGAACAAGTTGTCCAGGTACATTATCGATGTGACACCCGGAAGCCAGTCCTCGATAGCCCGCGTGGCTTCCTTCGTTGTCTTCTGTAGACTACTCTCTTTACCTGATGAAGCTGTCTGTGACAGTGAAACTTTTTTTTAGTGTTCTATCTAAACAATTTCTACTCCAGTATCACCAAGGTAAGTGTGCTGGATATCCCTCTAATTTAAACCATAAAAGAATGTTTTGAAAACTCAATCTACAATTATCTGGAAAACTAAATTGTTTCTTTCTAGTAACTAATTATTCCAGTGTTTTATTCTAGTATTACTTCTAGGGATTTTGCTTTTCCCTTATTTAAAGTTAATGATTATGACTTTTAATTTTAAATCCTGGTTAGATGTAAATTACTAAAAAAATATCTAGTATCCGAAGTTGGCCGGCTAGCTTTGATTGGTTCCACAATGGTGTAGCCTATAATATTGCTTCATAGTATAATTGATCAAGGTAAGCCTTTCCTTTTAGAGTCAACAAAGTGGACATTATGTTTACCTTCTCTTAAAATATGAATGAATTAAAATATTTTGACATAATTTCAAAATATACTTTTAATAGAATAATTTTAATTTCCTTTAATATCCAATAAATAAATACTTTAGTTTTTATTGTATATATCTAGTTTTTTATTGAAAATAAATAATTCATTTTGCACAGATCCTATTTATAAATAACACTAAACATATTTTAATAACGTGTGTGTGAATAAAACTATCATAGATAGTTATTCCTATTTTATTAGGTTCGAATATCCAATGTAATGTAAAAGCTAAAAGAACAAGAAAACATAAAAGGTAATCAATTGTACTGGTCAAATGGTTTCTTATTTATTACATTATATTTTATTGATTGTTCTGATTTTAATTCCTTATGCATACTATGTTACATATTTTTTGCACATTTTAATTCAACAAAAGTGCAATATTTTGCAAAGTAATCACCGAGGTTGACTAAAAATTTGTGATTCTTCACAATCAATTGGATGGTAAGTAAGCCTTGCAGATTTGCATTCAACTGTGTTCTGCCAATTGGTAAGTCAAGTTGACGTCAAGAGTCTGTTGATGTCGACTCGAGGGTTGGCAAGTCGAAGTGCTGGCTTGGCAGATGTGCCAAGTTTTTATGTGCACTCCCGACCTACAAATGTCTCTTTAATACAAAACATTTACCATGTTGCAGTTTAGTTTCCATCTTATTATCATCATGTGCTGCTAACTTCACCGGTTGTTTTTGTTAATTTCATATTTTAAATATAATATTACAATAATTCAATTTTTAAAAAAAGTAGTCACATATACTGCAATAATGTTTCTAAATTAATTAAAAATTTAATTTACTTGTCCCATTGTTTTTTGTTTGTTTCTTTGTAATGGTTTAACAACGTTTATTTGTTCATAATTATTGGTGTGTTCTTGGAACATAAACAGGGAAATTCTTTTGTGTTTCAGCAAATGAATGCCATGATGTTGGCTTTTCTAGAAATAAATAAACTCAAAGTGTGGCTTGGAAGTTCTCTTCTTTATTTCGCTTATCTGACAAACGAGGCGACTTTTTCTTCCTACTCATCCTTTACTTAGATTGTTAAATTAAATGTGCTAAACTCAAGTTTTTTTTGTTAATTTTTGTTCTGGTTAAAGTTCTTATTGGAAATCATGCCGCCTTGAAAAGTCTATGCGAGAGTTAATTTATTGTAGTGCACTAATGTGGGAGGACTCTTTGCAAGCTATGTATATAGTTCCCTTTGGGGAGAACGCAATACTAGTTTTTTGAGCTAAGTTCTAGATATATAAAGTGTAAAAAGGCCAAGAAACTGTATCATCTGGATAGTACATTTTGAGTTGAAATTTTTGTAAAGGTATATAGGGAATTAATTGATGTAAAAATACGTTTAAAATACTGTTGGTCGAGTTGCCCTTAATTTTATGGTCCTAACTCTTTACATCAGAATACTTTTTTTAACTATTAAATAAGTAAATTAATGTATATTCACTATAAATTGATTAATAACTAATTTTTGTCTTTTTTATATCTTAACCTTGCCTTTTATCATTTATGATTATAGTTTGGTTATTGTTTAAAATAAACTTACGGTGTTACTGCACACACAAACTCTTAAATATGTTATGTAACTTATAGTTTAAATAACTTTTTTTTATATAAGAGAAAATGAACTGTTTGTGAACTAGTTAAAAAAAATCAACCAAAACATCATGATTAATTTTTAACAAAACTAGTTTTATGATAGTAAAATAATATCTGTTGTAGTGTTTGTGTGTGTGTGTGGAAGTGCTAAGCTTTTTGCAAAATTAACAGCAGTTGGTATTTGTATAATACTAGTGTGATGTTTTCAAAATCAACTCTACATTACATCTGTTTAAATATATTTTATATTAGAGATAAAGCGATAACACATTATTATTATTGTTATCAATTCCTTAACTTTTACAAATTCAATCTTCTTTCATGCACTCAACCCAACATAAAAATTATGTTATTTATTTATATACTATGCTATAATGTATTTGCAACAAAAAAAAGTGTACATAGTAAAAAAAACTTAAAACTATAAATGTCACAATACTTGTTTTTTCTTGATTTCGATTCTTAAGTTCAACCTTGATTTTTTTTTATTCTTGAACATTTCGTATTTTATTAATTTTCCAAGGTTCCAACTTCATATGAAACAAAATTATTCAACTACATGGCATAGCGAAGCAAAAAAAACATAAAATAAAATGTAGATAGTAATTTAAAAAAAAAATCATTCTAAATTTGAACAAAGAAAATTATCCATATTACCAAGTATAAAAGCATATACATAATTAATGTAATAATTAGGAATCATAATAGTAAACATGTATTTGTACTTACAAATAAAGTCAAACATAAATAATAATTTAAAAAAAGGTATAATAAACAATTGTCAAAAATGCAAGTCTTTTAAATTCCCAAGATAGTTATTAATTATTGAACCAAAATACATAACAAATAATGTCAAACTAATGTGATAGAATCAAGTACTATTTGTTCAGAATTTTGTCGCTATGATTAGTTAACAGTACTTTAATTGAGAGCTAAGAATTGAATATATTGAGTTTGACATTCTATCTTAAAGTTGTTATGTTTGGTTTATCGCAGATCACATTCATGTTTATTTCATTTACGATTTGCTGACACAAAAGCGAAATGGCTTAAAACACTAATAATTTTGATCACAATTAAAAATTACCCGATTCTGAATACTTACATCTTGTTTAAATACCAGAAGTTTTTATTTACTTGGAATGGAGAGCTAAGAATCAAGGTATCGAATAAGAATTGTGGACATAGAGGGATTAAAAGTTACATCCTTATCTTTTTTTGTAATATGTTGGAAATTTCAGAGATTATTCATTATGTGACATTTATTAACGTTATGCATGTTGGGTTGGTATTACCTTGAAAGTGGCTTCTCCTCTCGCTGTGTACAGCTTTAAAATAAACGTGTTTATCCAATAAAATTAAGTTATTCTGTTGGCAAGTATCCTAGTGGTAATGTCATTCCTGAAGAGACTTTACAAGAAATGTTTGGTGGTAATTACAAACTGGCCGAATCTGTGATCCAACATTTGTCTTGTCTTGTAATATCGGCAACGATGGTTTGTAAACAATTTACGTTCTTAGAATCAAGTTTTTATTTTGCAGCTCTTTTGACTATGTAAAATATTGAATGGACCGAAGGGGCACCCAGATCCCCATCTAGATTGGGTTGTTGGTTGTGAAAGTTTGTTATCAAAAGTTGATCTATTTATTGTAACTGCCGCAGTTTTTTGTAGTTCTATTTTTGTTTTGTTACTTAATGGCCTGAATGGTGTTTTTATAGCTTGCACTGTATGGGGGTGTGGGAGGGGTTCAGTAAGCCTTCATATTGTATAAAACAAAAGCAAATGATTTAATTGCAGAGTTTTGCACAGCTGCATTTGGCAGTTCATGAAAACACATTTAAAATAAACTGTGGACATTGAATTGAAATTGATGGATAAATAAAATTATGCTTGATAAAGGAATTGTTATTCTTTTGTATAAAATTAACCATTGAAAGGAGTATAGAAGGGCAAAGCCTACACACAAGAAAAATATAGGCCTGGCCTTTCTATTCTCCTTTGAATGTTTAATTTAATATAGTCATTTGGTGTCATTTCTTCTTACACGTTTTTGTATACTAATTTTACCATTACCAACCTTTGGCGGCACTCTTTTCAATGTTTTTGTTATACTTTTTTTTTTAGAAGCTGTACATGTTAATAGCCCCAATAGGCAGGCATTAATATTACAATAGGATTGATTGAGATTAACTAAATTATATCAATGGTAGTAATGGTATCAATGGTATCAATGGTAGTAATATATCAATTTTTGTGTCAACTATCCTGGTATCACGGTTGCTTACCATTGAGCTGAGAAATTCGTGCGCATATAAAAACATGACCTCTTATGTTAGATTTAAATGGGTATAAATTGCTATATAGAAATATATTGCAGTAAGTAGACACTTAAAAACTTTTTAGTTATAGATTAAAGAAATCGAGTAATACAATGACCCAGGGCTATCTATTCTTACATTCATGCTTCAGGTTTTCTGTAGATTATTTTTGGGAAGATATGTTTAGCTTGATAAATTGTTTAAATATTAGGGTAGTCAAAATAAGCACCGCGTCTTACTACCTGTTCGGGTTATACACACTTACGCTAATATGTAATGGTAGGGTGAATGTGAGATGAAATGGAGGACCTACAGTTTAACGTGGCATCCGAACCACGGTGGAGGTCTGGCATTCCTCACATTCACAAGTTGTTATTAATACACGTCTTGTCAGAGGTGAAGGAAGGGTTTGGTAATCAGATAAATCTGTGCCGGACCGAGGATTGAAGCCCAGCCGCCAGCACAGAAGTCTGACACCTTATCCCTAGACCACCAGGTCACCAATTAAGAGCTCATTTTCTGTCGATTTGGAGTACAGCTGGTTTACATAAATAAACCTACCAGTTATATGTATTCTACCCCAACTGCCTCTTTTGTTTACGAAAAATAACTGTTGTTTTCGCTCTCGACTTTGGTTAGATAGAACCACTTGATACCAAGCCTTAACCAGGTCAATTGTTAAAACTCGTCTAATTTGTCTAACAAGTTATAGACTCTTTGCTCTAAACATAACTATGATTTCACAGGTTTGGAGCACGTTTTGAATGATTTGTAGTTATATATGCAAGCAAGGGCTTAGGAACTCTTTTCAATAACATTTTTAAGAGTTTATCATATTAGTTTAAAAATCAGTTTCATTTTGATCTAAAACTATTCTAAAGCCCCATTTTTATAATTTCCTGTTCCCGTCTCTCAAATGGAAATGTGACTATTTTCATGAAGGGAGAGGAAAACAATTTAGTGAAAACATACTCTTACCTGACCGATATTTGAACTTCAATCTCCGCGTCACTGAATCTCCATCTCAAGATGAGCTTAGGCCAGGTTCTTAACCGGTGATATCCATACACTTGAGGGATGAGGTTCTGAACCATTTAAAAAAAACTATAAAAAATGTGTATTTGTTGTTTTCCTTTACTTAAATATGACAAAATCCTTTTAACTTTCTTTCAGCTGCTCTGTTCCTAGCTATTGATATTTTTAAGTGATACTAATACGACTGCTGATTATTTCAACAGCTTGGGGACATATTGAGCAACCTTAGACCATGCTTACACAAATTTGGTATGACTTTATAAGTAATAACTCTAACAGTGGTATTTGGAACAAAAGATTTCCAGAATTTACTAAAAACATTTTTACCAATTTGGTTGGGAAACCATTTATTCGATACAAGTGTTTTACAATATTTCAATCTTTTCTTGTAGCTTATCTTTCAAGGTTGACTTATCAAACATTTTACACTTTTATATATTTCCTAATACATTAGGCACTTGTACATACACACGATTAAAATTAAAATAAGGAATTCAGTGAATTAGGGGCAGGTACTACTTAATTATGTGATTAAACAATGTTTTAATGCAATTAAATCATCACACAATCTCCTATTCATAGCTGTACACACCACACATTACACTTTAATCGCAGAGATAAACTCTGTTAGATTACAAATATTAAAGACTTTTTTCTCTTGAAACCAAATGATCCCATTAGTGTCAAAAATTAAAAGATATTAAATTATATTAAGTATTTACAAATTCATATTTTATACCTGCTGTTCTGTGCTTGGTTTAGCTTGCCATTTATTTTGTTAGATTATGGATACAACACACATTCCCTCTTATCTAGGCATTTATAAATAGGACATACCATGATAAATAATAATGGTATTCAAACCAAAAAAATATTACTGCTTTATTCAGAGAAAAAACAAACAAGTTTGTAATCGTATTGACTGTCAAACTGAGCTCAACTCCATCTTGTGTAACTTGATAGTGAAGTTGAAACATGACTGAACAAAGTTTTAAATTTTGGTAGAGTTTAATCAAGTGTCAAAGAGATAATGCAGGAGCGATGTGTTGTGTGTGGGAAGCATAATACATGTGTGTGTTTGCTTTACACGTGTGAGAAACACATGAAAACAATTCTCACTTCAGAACAAACTTTGAGTGAAGAGAGGAAGTGTCAGCCCTGTGTAGCTTTCTTATAATAATGGCCTTTTATTTTAACTCTTGGAAAAACTTGTCTTGCGTTCAGGAAATATGTATTATCAAAACTAATTTATTTTTTAGCTTTCTACAATAATTTTTTATGTTTCAAAATATATACCTTCCCCTAAATAATTTATGGTAAGTACAATACATATTATGTACATATAGGTGTTAGTTACAGGTCTGATTTTCATAGGAAGCTGTTATTTTAAAAATGAAATCTTGTGTTTCCACAATGGCGAGAGTAATATATCGTAACTAGGAGTGAAAACAGGAACGAAAGGTTTCGGGCAGTAAACAACAAAACTTTGTTACTGCTGACTAACCACTAAATCTCACGTAGTTTATTCTTTGTTCTTATGCAAGTTGGAAGGAAAAAGGGGAGGGGGAGATTTGTNATGAATCCTCATGTTCTATTAACAGTTTTTTGGTTCAGCAAGAGCTTGAAATATTTAGAGAGGGGCAGATATATATATCCTACTCCACTTTTTTTGGGGGTGTGGAAATGATGATGGCCAGGGTTAGAAATCTTGCTAAGGTCAACTATTTACGAGTTATTGGCCTAATCTTGTTGGCAAGCCAGACAGGGAGTAGAGTTTAAAGGTATGTTAAACAAAAGAACACCTAAAAAGTTCCAAACATAGCTTTCAAAAATCCCATTTTTATAATTCCTTGTTTCCTTCCTGCGATAAAAATGTCGATCACATCCATCCGAAATATTTATATATATTTGCATTCCTAGCCCATGTAATTAGAAGTGTAAGGATAAATCATTGGAAGCTTTTGATAACCTTTAAGATCAACTTTATAATTAAATATAAGATATATTTCTGAAATGAAAAATGTTGGCGACTCCCTATGAAAATCAGGGTTTAGATACAGCATCTACTAACTACTAAATAATTTAATGATCTTATATACAGTCCTTAAATAATATTTACAAAGTTCAAAGAAATACACACAAAACATATTAAAGATATTTATGTGATAATGTAAATTAGCTATCTTTAGTTATATTCCTATAAACAGTTGTTTTAACTGTCCTTGTAAGGGAAAACATATATGATAAAAAAAAACAGGAAATGTAGGAAAGGATGAGAGTATATTGAAAATTATTCTCAAGTAGTTTAAGGTGTTATTATAACTACAATAGACTCGTGGCTACTTTGGTGCTCACACCTGACAGATTTGAAAAGTTACCAGACCAAATGATATATCCCTACGCCAAACAGTACGATCTGCAAAAACATATATTAAAGTTACTAATAAAAAGCTTCAACAATATAATTTGAGGCTAATTTTTTCCCCCAAACATCTCAAAATATAAAGTTTCAAGTGTATACAGCGCAGCTTGATAGAGTGAATGTTTTCAATAAAAGTAGATCTTACAGCAGCCTAGAAATAATATCAATATAGTTTGAAAAGATAATATAGTTTATAATGTTACAATAAGTTACTTACACTAGTTTATTAATACTTTTATTCAAAGTTTTATTTCAAACTAGTCTCAATTCTGTAAAGTCGCAGTCTTTAAACCGGGCTCGTCCTTCTTGATGATTCCTGATAAGAGTTTCTTGATCTCCGCAATAGCCTTGCCGGGATTCAAACCCTGGAACAAGGAATAATAACAATGATAGTGTGACACCAATGTCAGGCAAAGCTCTAGTCAGACATTTTCATCGGCTACTAGAAACTTAATGACAAGAGAGTTGTGCAGCCATCTTGAATTGTACCTTTTAATGCTAGAAAGCAAAGCGAATTTATGTATCATTTGTTGCAAACATACAAGTGCATTTATTTGGCATCGAATTAGGGTGTTTGAAAACCACTTATTGGGTTCCAGGTCCAATCGAATGTATGGATTAATCCAGAAGCTAAATATTTTGACTCCTGGGAAATAATTTCCCGTGTGAACAGGATATGAAAAAAATCTAGATATAATTTTCCATTTTAGGCTTATATTTATTTTCAAATGTATAGTTTTAGTCTAAGCTTAGGCTTTGTGTTCCTTCAAATAAAAAATAAAAATAATCTGATGAGAGAATTATAAATCTAAAGCTTATTATAAAGGGATCAAATTTTATAGTTTCAATTTAAGCTAAATGTAGCGGTAGATATAAAAAAATGTTAGGAATAGGGTCGAGAAAAGCTACAAAATCTCTTGATTTGGTTGCAGTTATTGGTCTGAACAACTAATTTAAATTCTATAATCTTGCGGAATTTTTTTAAAGGAGGAATTATATAATTTTAACTCAACATTTTTATCTTAATTCTTTAAACTGTTAATCAACCAATTTCGGTATACATATAAATAAATTCTAAAAATAGATTTTGAGATTGATTAAAAATGTTTGTTAGTAAAAACATTCATGATGTGAATTTTAATAACTACTTACACAATAAAACATCAAATTATTTAAATTTATCTGAATACATAAAAGTAAGTCTTCTTGCATCTCATGTTTTAAATACTAAACCTCTAAGAAAAAATACATGTTTTGTGACTTTAAAAATATTTGTATAATAATAACTATTATTATCACTTTTTAATGGAGAAGATCCATATCGCCAATTGTTTATATAAACAGATCTTGCCTCAAAGTGTACTGACCTTAGGACAAGTGCGCGTGCAGTTCATAATAGTGTGGCACCGAAACACAGAGAAAGGATCCCTCAATTCGTTGAGTCGCTCCTCCGATCGCTCATCACGAGAGTCAATAATCCATCTGTAGGCCTACAAGAAGGGAAAATGAGTCCTCCTACCAAAGAGATTAATCCACGACTACAATAAAACGTTTAAAAATTCTGCCGTCTTGATACCTGTTCGGTATATATTCTTATCTACAAATTATTCTAATAGTTTAGGTAGAAGGAAGGTTAAATTTAGACGAAGTGTATCCACAATTGCATGGTGAGACTGGGAAAATATTTAGGAAACACCACCATCAGAACACCCGATCGGGATCGAATCACGATCTCCTTTTTATCGGCAATCTAGTCTATTGTGAAAGTAACGCCTTGGAATGATTAATTAACGACTAAACAAGAGAAATAAAATTGATGCGGGGCTCACATTATCGCTGTATAGGGCTAATACCTGCATGAGAACAGCTGGTCCGAGATACTTGTCTCCGTTCCACCAATAAGAAGGACAGGACGTGGAGCAGCACGCACATAAGATACATTCGTAAAGACCATCCTGGAAATATTCAAACACAAGTTAAATATTTTTAATAAAAGGGAAATTTGGGGCAACTAGTGCTCATATTCATAATAATAAATAAAACAATTATGATTACTATAAGATCTATTAAAATATTCATTATTATATTGATGTAAAATTGTGGACCCCTTGTTCCAAAAATGACAAAATTGAGTTTTTTTTGTTTCATTTATTTTAAACAACTTCATTGCTGTATAATTAAATATAGCATACCCTAATTGGTTCTATTTAAATTAATGTATTAATACAATTTAGTTTTAAAGTGAGTTAATTACAAAATAATATCGCTTTATTTTGAAACTTATATTTTGCCTCTTTCTCAAAGTATAAAAAAAAATTTAGCCTAATTATTTTTTAATATATGGTGGGCAGTCATAAGAATATATGAGTGTAAATACAATACATGTTAATTTATTATTTCATGCAATAGAATTTATCTTGTTGACACCACCGTGGAACAAATAACATAATAGTTTTTATTAATATATTTCACTCTTTCAGTAAGTTATGAAAAAGCCAATTATATAGTAATCCTTACAGAAGTGTTATTAGATGCGTTTATTAACAATTAATATTGAAAATATAGTATTACTAAGAAAATCAATTATTATTTCTCCACAAGTTAACATTAGTGACTTTTAAGCAATATTTGCAATAAAAATCTTTTGCTAGCTGTCGGTTACCACCATTCCACTTGCAAATCAACTCAAGCTAGTGCCCCGAAACAAAGGAAGACGTTCGCTGTCCCAAATGTTGGCTTACAAGTTTCTTGCGGTCGTCTATGGACTGTAGGTACTGCTGGGAGCCGCTGGCAGTCTCGTCTTTGCGCTGCAGCCACGGCTGGATGGAACGATACTGGTTGTAGAAGTTGGTCATGTCCGGGACAAGGTCCTTGATTACGTACATGTGGGGGAGGGGGTAGATCTTGCTGGGCTTGCCCAGGTTGGTGTCGATCTTGCTACAACACGCAATCGATTGAAGGACATTTTAAACAAAGCAAACATTATACATGAGAAGGCACCACTTGGTTTATTTAAAGATGTACATGTGTGCGCACATTTATAGTCCATATTAATAAATATATTTTGAAGAAAGAAAATGTTATACTCAAAATTATGCAGGCAGGCACGAGAAAACATACAGAACGTAAATGAAATCGCAAATTTAATAAAGTGTAAATAAGAAATATAATTCTATCCTCAGAGTGGTTACAAAACTTCTTTAATACATATGTAAGAAGGTACGAGGAAGAGGAAATGAAACCCAATATGGCCTTAACAACGAAGATAACACAGTGACAAAATAATGAGCTAATTTATTACCTGATGCAAGCCAGAGTGTTGACCCCACCAATGTTCATGGAGCAAGAACCACAAATTCCTTCACGGCAGGATCGCCGAAATGTGAGGGTTGGGTCAATCTCATTCTTGATCTTAATCAGAGCGTCCAAAACCATCGGACCGCATCTGATTCAGGAGAGATTCACCTGATAACTTAATATGGACATTTTATTTCCTTCCATTTCAGTAGTTCCAACACATTACTCAAATATTATTTTAAAAACCAGGGTTCGGAAAGGATTCTTTAATAGTGTTAAGTTAGGCGCACTTGGGGAGAGGGCAGGAAAGAAAAAAAGCGAACGGCAGTAGTCCGTATCTCGCACTACTACACGAGCATTGAGATAGACTAGAGTGGGGTACTGAGAAACGTACATGTGAGCAGGAAAAGAGAGAAACAATTGAGTTGAATAGGGTAAGGAAGTTCCTGAAGAGGGACAAGAAAAGCCACTAGAACTACCCCCCTGGAAGGGAGTGAGAACAGGATGTTTGTTGATCGTTTACGAAAATATAATATGACGGATATTTCAGCTAGTGGTAGGATATTACAGAACTGTAGCTATTACTAGGTCTCATATACCCCCAGAGGAACGAGATATTCTAGGCGAGTGGCAAGCAGCACAAGGAGTTCCTCTGTTACTACACACCCTTCTTTTTGACGAGTTTCCCCTTCTGGTCGAATCCATTTTTACCGGGGTTGTATTTGGTGACGTACCCCTCACTTCCCTTAGAAACAATTTTTTATTCTCTATTAGAACAAGTGTTATTTTGCATTTTCCTTAAACTTCAATTCAAGGTTTCTACCTGACTACAGTTTTGAAATTCCAGTATATTTTTTTAAGAAATCCATTATATATGAAAGGTACTCGGAGACAAAGAATCCCTAATTCAAAATAATAAATGATAGAAAATTAGGGTAGGCCTAGGTCTGTCATAATTAAACATTTTTACATCAAGAATCAAGTGTATTGACGCATATATTCTATTATATACTAAGGATGGAACCTTAGAACCTACAAGGAATATTCATGAATTCAAGAGTCAAATCAATTTTTTTTTTAAATAGGTACTAGATTTGAGTTATTTTTTAAAGGTATTAAAGTAGTTAAATAGTTTCTTGTGGTTAAAACCAAAATAATGATAGGAAAAACCTAACAGCCAAACACCAGATCATTAATTAATCATTTGATATAAACAAAATCAGAAGTGAAGGAAAAAATCCTAGTTATTGGGGAAAGTTAAACACTTATGCTTACAAAATTTTCCAAAATTCTAATTTTAATTTGGGATTTGATGGAAAAATAAAGTTTCAGATTTGAAAAAAAGGTGGATCCGACCCATCTTTAATACACGCGCACACACACATTACATTTTTTGAATGACCTTTACCAACGTCGATAAAGTGCTCGCCTCAGGACTATGTTTGTGAGTTCGAACCCAACAGAGGCTGAATGCTTTTTCTTGAACGAGAAAAAAATCAAAGCTCAACATCTTTCGGAGGGGAAGTAAAGCCGTCGGTTTCATGTGGCATGTGAAAGAACCTTGGAAGGTATGTGAAAATAACTCTCCTGACAAAATTGGTAGATCATTTCAACTCACTCGTAGAACTTTATAGGTACAAGTAACCAGCCTTGGTGGCGCAACTTCAAAGAATGATTACAGCCAGGGAGTTTACTCTACCACAAAAACTAACGACTATCCCCACCACCCCTTGACAGTCGATACTTTCCACAAATTATAATATTTTTGATAGTGAATTTGTTTTTATAATTTATAGTAATAAAGATACAGAATCTTCAATGAAAAGTAACCAACAAATATTATGTTGATAAAAATTACTTGGAAATAAAGATAATCACAGTTACCTAACATTGTTAAAAATTAAAACGATAAAACCCCAAAACAAAATATTTTTTAGTATGTAGACAAAAGGTAAGTCATTCAATCACAGAACTGTTTCAATTTTTGCATTTTATATTCTAGCACTTCTGCCTCTGCCTTTGCTTTCTGCAAAACTGTTCTTTTCTTATTACTTCAGATGCTGTTTTTCTTTTTTCGACTTAAGTCTACTTCAATCTTTCTCTTCTTTCCTTATTACTGATGCATTCCTCACAGCATGAATCATCTTTTTCTTGAAAGTGTCATATTTAGAAGTCCCCCGGCTGTAGTGACTGCATCATAAGTTACACGTTGAGCAATAAGGCTGTCCTCATGTAGGTTTTCAACCAGACATTCTTTATTTACAGAAAAATTTCACTCAATGGTTGCATTACTATGGAAAATAATAAGTTTAATGAATAATGTAGTTCTTGGGATGCATTTACCCAAGAAAAAATATTCACGAAGAACTTATCAAGCTGGTTACCACTTCTAGCTTTGATACAAAGCCCAAGTGCTATCTTTTTACATCAGCTTAAAGGCTAGATAGTTGTTTCTTGTCTAGAAGAACTTCTAACGCAGAAGTTATTCTATATGTCCTAACTGATGGATTGAGCATGACTGCGGAAGAAAGACAACTAACACCCTGGACAATTTTATATTTTGTGTGCTTGTATTCTAGGTCTGTGTTTGTAGAGGATCAAGAAATTCTATTTGCAATCACACAATCCATATCTGTAATCATGTGACTGTTCCAAACAATTGTCTACACTAACAAGTGACCACCAATAAGTCAGCTGATCAATAAAAGAAACTAAAAAAAAAAATTTGTTGAGAAAACTTCCAGTATATCTAAATACAATGTAGTAAAATCACAATAAGTATATTCATAACACGATATTAAAGATCAAGCTTAAAATAAATTGGTCTGAAAATGCAAAACAAATGTAGGTACTAATATTCTGAATGTTTCCAAAGCAAGCACTTTTGATATTATTTTCATGTTAACGTTATATGTATAGGCTATATGGGTTTTTATCTTTAACAAGTACAATCACAAAATAAAATCTAATTATAAACATTTATTTTTGTGTTTTAAGATGGATCCCAACGCTCATGTCCATATTTAATCTGCTGTGGTTGGTAGTCCATATAAACTAGTCCTTAGAAAGTTAAAGTTGATCAACTTCTACTCAGTACAGACTTACGGATAAGGACTCTGGCCTGAGCATTTTGATACTGTTGCATTGATTTCATACGGACTACAGACCTACAGATACGGAGTCTGTGTTAAGACATTTATTATGTCCTTAGATTTGTGGTTACAAGTGAGCAGAACTGAATGAAAGCCAAAGTTATGTAATAATAAAGATGGTGGGTACTCAGAAAATACATTACATTACGTAAGAGGTATTGATTGAATAAAAGCACACTATTTTTTTCTACACTCACGCATTCAAATCTACAGAATATTCCTGCATTTGAGGCTTTTCTTCTGATTTGTCTGGGTTCCATCTGTAAATAGCAAATTTTTTCACCCTTTGTTCTGCTTGAACAGAGTTAGCGGGTGTACTATGAATACGCCTGACCTAGAAACACAAAACAAAAAACCGTCAAACCTTATAAAAAAAAGTTCATTACCATGAAAATCTCAAATAAGTCGAAATAATTAATAACTTACCTGACCAAAAGTACCCCTACAGAATCGAAATAGAAACAATTCACACGCCATCTTCCTACTGTGCGAAGTGTGGACTCCTCTGGCGGACTCTGTGCGGACTTTTCTGACTAGTGGCTAGACAGAGAGAGCAATCAATTGCAAAGACTAGTTCTTTCCCACGGTGAGATACAAATGAAGCATCGGTATCAGTTGTTTAATATCAAGGCCCATCTATAATAATATGTTAGATGATATCCTAAGGTAAACATTTCTAAAATCGGCAAGTTATAGCTGGGCTTATATTCATGCATAACGCATAACTAAAAGCGAATAATGTCTGGAACATAGTGCATAAGAATTGAATATTTTTTTATGTTAGCATTTATAATCAATACATAGTGAATAGTGAGCATTAAGGGGAAAGAGATAATAAAGCCAAGACTAATGGCCTTTGAAAAAGCCACTGAAGATCCCAAAGTCATTAAAATGGTAGATGACGTTGCACTTTCAAGAAAAGAAGCTATGTGGTGGATCAATGAGATGTCTGGTGACGTCAGCACATAAGTAGTTTCGTCTAACAATACTGGTAAATACTTTTTAAACGTCCTAGACGAGAGCTTCGGTACAAATGACAATGCTCAACTTGGTGTTTATGTGCGTTGTATCAACAATCAAGTTGATGTGACTGAAGAGCTTCTAAGCAAATGTATCGCTAATTAAGTTTTACGTTACCTTATTTCATTATAGTTGTCGAACTTTCAATATAAATTCTGTCCATGATAGGTTTTTACCTGGATGACAGTCCAAAAATCATATGTTTAGGTTTTGGATTGCCAATACTAATTATTGTAAAAGATCACTGTTTTGTTATAAATATAAAGTTTTTTAATTATATTTTACATTAAAAAGTTGTAAACTTAAGTTTTCTTACACTGTTTCATAACTTTTAATAATTTCTTTTTACCCAACCCGAAACAATATTTTAAACATAATTAAAAGTACCTACTTATTCTGCGTTTTGGAATGTTATCTCTTCTGTGTAATATAGTGCATACATTAATGCCTTTTAATACAGGCATCATATTTACTTGGAAAAGAGAAAATACTTGTAATTTTTTATATATTTAATAAATTATTTTATGATTATTTTATCATATTTAGAAATATTTAACAGAATAAAATACTTTTACCCACTGCGTGGGTGCATCATTTTAAATAAATTGTTTCTGTCACGTTCAATCGTATGGTATGAATTCGTTGGTTACAATTTTGAAGCTATGTTAGACCTTTTGTGAGAAGGATGTGAATAATCGGTTTTTTAAGTGGAATAAAACGATAAATAAGCTTTGTGCCCGACCTCAAATAAATACATAACGATAAATAATATTGGCCAAAATTACTATGTTTAACTGTCAAATTCATACATTACCATACGTTTTCATCAGTTATCCAAAGTGACAGATGTCAGTTGTTGGTGTAGGGATGTATTAGGGATTATTTATGGTAACTTTTTGAGCTATCATTCAAGTAAAATAAGGTCGTGAATGTATTATTCTATTGCTACTGAAACCATTTACAAGCTAATAGCCAACTTTAAATATATTGCAATATAGTACGTAATAGTTCATACAATCCTATAACCTAGATCAGTGGTTTTCACATTTCTTAGTCACGTGGACCCTTTATGTAGTATAAATGATTTTAAAAAAGATAATCATTAATTTATAGTATATTATAGGGATACATTATTTATAATATATTTTTATTGTAAATATAATTACAATATAAATTAAAATAAATTTAGGCATTATATTTGAACATTTTTATATACATTTTTTTTAAGTAAATGTAAAAAGAAAAATTAAAATATAATATGTACCTATTATGTACATTTATAATCACCTACAATTTATATGAGGCTTGGAACTGCCTGTATGACTTTAAAATATTATTGAAATCTAGAGCAATTTTAATAAACATCTCATTAAGTCTCATTCTACACTATCTGAATGTTCTTTGTGCTAGATGACGAGAAAATTTATATAAAAGTGAATTTCCAAATGCGCCTCTCAATAATGTGGGGACAAGAGCCGTGACAAACCTCCCCGCCCCTACACACATTTAGGCCTCACTTTATCGCTGGGTTATTAATATAGGAAGGCATCTCCATTGTGTTTAATACAAACCAGTGCTTTACCCTTTTATATGACATTTTATAATATCTAAATGAGATGTAAAGCTATGTCACGAATTACCTGAAAGATCTCGCGGACCCCCAGGGCGAGCCTCGGGGACCCCACTTTGAGAACCTCTGACATAGATGATAGTTTGAACAAAACTTATACACAAAGAATATCGGCCAAACAAATGTGATGACAATTTTAACTACCTACAAACAAGATGTAATCAAGTTTAAAGATACCTTATTTAATTTTGGTTATCAAATTTTTCAATATAATCTGGTTTCTGAAACCAATATACATGGATGATTGATACATATTACATAAAAAATATTCTATTAGTATTTGTACAGTATTACCTGTAAAACTGTGTTAAATATCCTTTAATGTAAATGTTTCTACAGCCAAGTGTGGTATAATAAGTCACTATTTTCTAGCATTAACATTTTTATTTGCCAGAGAAATGTTTTCGGGGAGGAACATTGAAATAAACCGTAAATCTGTACCCTCACCCCCAAACAAACGACAAATTTGAGTGTCACGCTTTCGGTCTTTTACAACAGGAGTACTTACCTATTCAGTAGTCTAGAGTTTAGAGATCACTGACAGTGACACTGAATAGTATACAATACATATAGTTGATTTAACTTATTTACGCTATGCGTTGAGTGTCGTATAGATAATCATTGGACTTGAGACGTATCAACTATCAACCAATGAGTATGCGTCTATGCGAGGAGAGGATACAGCCAAATAAACGTCAGTATACAAGCAGACTAAAATAATAAGCGCGTTTTATCTAGTATTGATGGTTACCTACCACCACAGCGTTTGACCAGTGGTATAACGATGTTAACGAAATGTTTATGACGGATGCGATACCGAGCTCGTCTCGCTAACAGACTAGTATGGTTACGACCGATGAGCCGAGAATTTGTGCGCCAATTTCAAAACAGCATCCTTTCGTGTATTATATTTGAGTATAATTTCGTAGTCAATGGATTTTAAATTTTTGTAAATTAAAATGTACATAAATTATTAGTTAGAAATACATGGCAGTAAGTAGGTACTTAAAAAACCGTTTAGTTATGTATAAAAGAGAAAACTATGATTTATCTTGTCACTTAATCTTCTACAGTAGCCCCATGGTTTCTTTGGTGCTGACGGCTTTGAAAAGTTACCAGACCAAATTCTGTATCCCTACACCGAGCCATATGATGTGCAAAAACATGTGTTTAGCAGCTGTCACTTCTGACAGTCAAAATTTAGGTATATACCTGAATGTTGACTGTCGGAAGTCAGCTGTGAGATGTCAGTCAGCACCAAAGAAGCCACGGGGCTACTGCAGCTCTGTTAGAAGTAAATCAACGAGGCGAACTAGTTCGACTAGTTCAGCTGGGGGCACAGTTCAATTAGATCTAACGGTTCGCGAATTACTGTCTATTTTAACTAATTCAACTGAGGGAACTGTTAAATATGAACTATTAGTTTGCTGTTTTGTATGGCTTAGTTCCACTGTGGATGGAAAATTGTACTGATATAATTAGAGGCCAATAGTGGATCTGAATTAAAATTTATAAGTATATTATGGCAGATCCAAAACAAGTGAGAGACTGCATCAATAGTGTCTCTAGCTCCACAATTGAATGTGAAGGTTCAGCCAGGGATACTTGGTTTAATTGTTAAATGTAATAAATATTACTGCAACTTATTTTCAATGTTCATAATAGACTATGTTATTCTATTATTTAGAATTCGTTTTTAAAACCTGTTTTATGTGTAGCATGTGTTAGGAATGCATAGAATACATAATTAAGATTTTATTTATTTTTAACTTTTATTATACATGGTTTATGTTACCAATACAATCAAGAATATATCTAAGGGTGATGTTTTGGGTAT
Organism: Timema shepardi; assembly: GCA_902151425.1. Lineage (NCBI taxonomy): Eukaryota > Metazoa > Arthropoda > Insecta > Phasmatodea > Timematidae > Timema > Timema shepardi. The sequence goes on along the minus strand of CABFVX010000170.1, from coordinate 366,053 downwards.
TCTAACGCCTAATAATTTATGCTATTTTGTATTCCATTTCAGTGCCTTGTGTAGTAGCAAAATCCCCAATTTTTATAGGAAGCTAGATTGCCATGGACAAAAAATTGAGGTTCAAATAGCGGCCAGGTGAATTGGGGGAGGATTTTTCTAAATTGTTTTCCACTCTCTGTTCATGCAAATAGGGGTTCACTTTCTATAAATTCAACCTTCTTAATTCTTAGCCCAGTAGTTTAATTAGTACTTAAGCGTACAATCCGAGCAGGTAGTAAGACGTGGTGCTAAATTTTTATAATATATTTTAAGGACCTCCACTTCCAATCACTAAAATTGGTTGAAATAGAAGTCACTAAAATTTGACACACTGTAAATATATCTAATTTGATTTATTGATTACACAGGACCTTGTATTTCCTGTTGGGGGACTTCACTACAAGTCACCTGGGGTTATATAGGCCTACCTACACCACAATAAAAGCTTTAAAGGTCAACAAAGGCAGAAAGCTTTATATGTGAACTTTTGGATCCACACACTAACTTGTGGCTGCGTGGGGAAAAAAACCCACAATAATTATAGACACATAGGACAAGGATGGCTTGGAGATAATTGAAACCAATAATTATTTCCTCTGTTTATTAATTTCATTTTTGATAATCCAACTTTACAAAGCACCACATCTCGAGGGGTTGTTTCATCAGTAATCACATTTCACACATATGCTCGGTGCTTCGAGAGCAAAGTACAAATGTTTGTTTTAATAATAGTGATAAAATTGTTACACTGATTCAAAAATGATCATCTATTTCATATTAAAGAATCTGTGTATATATGCATATATAAACATAACAACAAATAAATGTCTAATTCTCTTTTTAGTAATAAAAAATAATAGTGATAAAGATATTATATTCAAGTGAAATAAAGTACCTCCTTCACCCTTATTATGATGCTAAGGCAGATTTCTCACGAGACTAAGTCACAAGGAGGGTAAAATTCAACATTTCAAACAAAAAAGACTAAGGAGGATCATTCATTGTTTTTTAACTTGGAGCTGCGGTCAAGGCACCAACTTGGTTTATTTTTTTTTTGTCCCGGCCCGCACAAAATATTCTAAGTCTCTAAAATAATTTGGGCTAAACTTGTGTCACAGTACGATATGCCCAAAAAATTAGTCTGCCCCATAATAATTTCAGACCTGAATCTATTTATTTAGCTGCAACTTCAACAACAAACACGTCCGTTTCCAGATAATTTGGGCTACTGCACTATTTTTTTATTTTATTTTTACCTAACAAGTTGATTGTACATTACAAAGCTGTGAGGCAGTAGCCAAAGTTTTACATTTTGCACTTGATAATCGTGATCCCACCAAAACATTCGATACGATGTTAGGCGAATGTTTTTTGTGGTGACAAAAGCGTGATCTTTTTATGTCCTCTTCAAAACAAATCAACCGCACAACATTAAAAAGTAAAACATACCACTTTAATTTTATTGTACAAAAATAGTCATGTACAGGTTTTTTTTTTGGCACCACATCAAAATTCTCAATATATTAATAAAAGCAGCAGAAAATATTCAAGAAATAGCAAGGTGTGCCATGCTTTATAGAAACTACAGTACACATAGATTCTTAACAAGTTGACTACACCAAAAAATCTGGAAACTGAAGCATTCCAAAAAATGGGACACTTCAAAGAAGTTACAGTCTTAAGTAAGGGAGGGGAAGACCTTTGAATTAACGTCCAATCAGCAAATACCAAATCTCAGAGTCCGGGTTTCACAGGCCAGGGTCGTTAATGCAGCAGTCAGTGATGGACAAGGGAGCCACTCGCACAATACCAACATTCCTTACAGCAACAAAGCACACGAAAAAATTAAAATAAGTTATCCGAAAGAAGACAGGATATAAAACAAAAAAATATATAAAACAAGCACTTCCATGCTTCTTAAGGATATTATTTTAACTATCTCATCACTGAAGTTACTTTACATGGTATTGTTGTAGCTTTCTTAAAGTATTTCTAATTTATAATCTTATGTTACAGGCCAATTATATAAATTTGTTTTCAATTATATATATATATACCTTGATCATTAACCAATTGTATTGATCAACATTACATAAGCCCAAAATTGGCTCATAAAAACATTTCTTTTTAACGATAATTCTAGCAACTCCTTCAATATAATCTTGCTATCAGGATTTCTGCCTAAGTAGTTTAAAGATGCCCTTATGAACAGCTGAGCAAATTTAAAAAAAAAAATCAAAATTAATAAAGTATTCCCAGGAATTTCCCCAGAACTTGAGATAGTGGGTGATACAAGTTATTCTACAGACTACAGGTGAGGTGATATTTGATGAGTTAGCGTCTGGGTCCCCAGGCTCCTGCGGCAGGCACACTGCGAGGAACGTCCCCTCCTCCACCGAATGACGGAAATTCAGCAGTGCTTGCAGTATCTGGCGCTCTCTGCTCCCAGGGTCCACCCTTCACGACGAATCCTGGACCACCACCTGCTTCCCCACCTTGACCACCATCATCCCCCTCTCCACGTCCGAAATTTGCGCGGTAACTGTCCTGTAACTCTCGTTCCGTTACATCTTGCAACTGTAAATATAAATTTTTGATTTGTTAAGTATAGAATTATTTTTTTTCGCATTTTACTAACAAAACTTTAGTCATTTAGTGTCACGAGCCGATTGAATGTATCAGCCTGCTACAATTAAGAGCGCCACGAGCCAACCTGAGCGCCTCAGCCCACTACAGTTAAAAGAGCCATGAGCCGAACTGAGCGCCTCTGCCCGCTACAGTTAAGAGCGCCATGAGCCGAACTGAGCGCCTCTGCCCGCTACAGTTAAGAGCGCCATGAGTCAACCTGAGCGCCTCAGCCTGCTACAGTTAAGAGCGCCACAAGCCAACCTGAGCGCCTCAGCCCGCTACAGTTAAAAGAGCCATGAGCCAACCTGAGCGCCTCAGCCCACTACAGTTAAAAGAGCCACGAGCCGAACTGAGCGCCTCAGCCTGCTACAGTTAAAAGCGCCACGAGCCGACCTGAGCGCCTCAGCCCTCTACAGTTAAAAGAGCCATGAGCCAAACTGAGCGCCTCAGCCCGCTACAGTTAAAAGCGCCAAGAGCCGAACTGAGCCCCTCAGCCTGCTACAGTTAAGAGCGCCACGAGCCGAACTGAGCGCCTCAGCCTGCTACAGTTAAGAGCACCACGAGCCAACCTGAGCGCCTCATCCTGCTACAGTTAAAAGCGCCACGAGCCAATCTGAGCGCCTCAGCCCGCTACAGCTAAAAGCGCCAAGAGCCAATCTGAGCGCCTCAGCCCGCTACAGCTAAAAGCGCCTCAGCCCGCTACAGCTAAAAGCGCCACGAGCCGATCTGAGCGCCTCAGCCCGCTACAGCTAAAAGCGCCACGAGCCGATCTGAGCGCCTCAGCCCGCTACAGCTAAAAGCGCCACGAGCCGATCTGAGCGCCTCAGCCCGCTACAGTTAAAAGCGCCACGAGCCGATCTGAGCGCCTCAGCCCGCTACAGCTAAAAGCGCCACGAGCCGATCTGAGCGCCTCAGCCTGCTACAGTTAAAAGCACCCCCAGCCGATATGATCATATTTCCAGATGAGCTAATTCTGGTGTTACCTGATAGATATTATAAGGCAGGAGCAACAAAAGAATATTCCATCACTCACATATTCCTCCTCCAGATTAAGCAGGTGGTCCTTGGTATCCATGACATTCTCCTCTGTTCCAATCACAGTAACAATGTTGAGGTCAGGGTCGGTGTTACGTGGGAACTTGATGTCTACGTTGAATTGCTCCATGATCTTTCGGATGTTGCGGCCGCGAGCCCCAATCAGACGAGAGTGCACGCGAGAGTCAATACTAACCTCCTCCTTCACCATGTCATTCTGTAAGCCATGTCATCCGTTAGCAACACCATATCTTAAATAACCACGACTTTGTTATAGGGGATCCTACAATTTGTTGATCGTTTTGAAAATATTTTAATTTTTATAAGTTAACAAAAAATCCTTAAGAATTTGTACTCACGATTTTTAACGAAAAATTTGCTTAAGAAAATACAGTTTTGATTTTTACTCTAAAATGAACAATCAACACCTATTTAAATTATTTATCAATATTACATTTTACAAACAAATCATAGTTTTATTTGGAAGAAGGTATAGGAAAGGTGGATGAGCTTCAATAGAATGAAACTTGCGTCGGGGGATTGAGCGGTGATGATCGATTTCCTTTAAGAGGCAACCATTTCCTCTTTGTCCAATGGCAGAGATGTAACGTGTGAACTGTTTTCTTCTTTTCATTGTAAAGGCCATATTGTGTTTGTCCCTTTTATATGTTTCTATCCATCTTTCTTATACCTTATTCCAAATATTATACAATTACCTCATAGAGTGAAAAGAGGTTTTCCTTAGAGAGAAACAAATTATAGTTTGAAATTTTACAAGGGATAAAATGGCTTTAGAGCTTAGATATCCAATCTGGATTCTAAATATTATAAAAGACATCCTACCACAGTCCAATTTTCATAGAAAAGCTACTAAATATATCTGCAACTTTCTTTGTTAGAGCCATAAGTGAGACTGAGAATGATAACTTTGACTCACATATTCATTGACGATTTTCATAATATCTTCCTTAGCAGCCAGCACACTTTGTTCATATCCTTGAATTTTGATAATGCGCTCATCGGGATCGTCCTTCTTGGGAAAAGAGATCTGAACTCCATGGTCTAGGCGGATCTTTGTTATGACGGCTCCTCTCTTGCCGATGATTTTAGGATGAAACTCCGGGTCTACCTCAAGCTATCAATGACGAATTAAAACATTGGTAAGAAATGTTAGGTTTGGTTGTTTTTATGGCACTTAAAGGGTGTGGGTGTGCAAAATTTTGAAAATAATATCAGCTTCGACTTTGCTCCGAAAAAATCTATGGTTCTGACAGTGACAAAGCTAAAATACTTTATATATTTTTAATTATGGCCATTCTGAGCTGCTATATACCTTAGAAATTAATTAGGGGTGGACGGGCACCCGAAATTTCGGGCAATAAATCGGGCATCTAAAGAACTTGAGTATATAATACCATGTCAACACTAACCTCTAATAAAAAAAGTTCAAATGATATTCATAGTTGAATTATTTCGATTACAACTAATAATAAACAAAGGAGAGTATTATATTTTATTAGTTCATAAATTATTATGATTGCTTTCAACAAAACTATGATAACTGTTCTCAAAAGTTACAAGTCTACAATAAAGCGAAATCAAGATTCCTACAAATTAATTTTCTTTGTCAATACAACAACATCACAAATTCAACATTTTCACATTGAGATATTTAGGCCCTATGTTTGCAAAAACTTAATTTAAATAGTTTTCTTTATAGGTCTTTAATTTATTGTCATTAGCCAGATTTGTTAGCAAAAGAACTTTCACAAAGTAAAGTGAAATCTGCTTAGTATTAACTATAAAATCTTGAGCATAAACTAATCATTTTAATTTTGTGCACTCAAATATGATTGTTTTAAACTTGTAATTTGAAATTTAATAGGCCTGTGACAAAATTTATTTGCAAAATGATATGCCCACCCGATACAAATATTTGCTGCCCGACCTACCCTAAAATTAATAATGTTATACAAACTGAAGCAATTGAATTACATGTTGAAAGAAGAACTGATTTATCAGCTGAGAATGTAATATTAAAAACAATTGTGAAATAAAACATTTTCTAAAACATTTTAGTGTATCAATTTATACAAATAAGCAAAAAATAATATTTTTTTCAAGCATATAACAGCTAACAAAAAATATTCCAGCTTTGAGAATATTTCATATATTCAATATGAGTTTACTTCAAATTGAAAAATAATATTTCACGCACCCCTATTCCTTTTTTGAGCTACTAGGTAGACCTATACAAATTTTTTAAAGAACAAAGATATTATTTTCTTTACAAGTTGTTCAGATCACGAAATTAACCATCCATATAAAAATGATCTCACCTCTAGCTCATGCGACTTGAGCAGACGATCTTGTCTCTCCAGCTCCAGTTCCTTGCATCTCTCTTCAACAGCCTCCTTGGCGCGCTCCACACACTCGGGTGTGCCTGAAATCTGATAACAATCAAGCTGTGTTTAGAAACTAACATCTATTTTAATTCAAGTTGTAGTTAGAGCCTTGATAATTATTCAGAAATGGAGACCAGCTAAACTTTATGAAACCCGCTTCAGTGGCCCCATTGTCTACGGTGCTACTATCACCAAAGACTAGATTGTTAAAGACGGAGAGAACAGGGGTTGATTCTGGTCATGTGGTGTGCTGAGGATGGTTTTTTCTAAATTAATTTTCACTCTCCCTCCCTTCCTTCATGCAGATGTTAGTACATTTCCTCTAAATTCAGCCTTCCTAAATCCTGACACATTACTCTAATTAGTACATATGCGTATAAACCAATTGGGTAGTAAGATGCTGTGCTAGAACAAAACTTTAAAAGGTTTCACTGTTCTTAAAAAAAAACAAGGGGAACACCCAATATCCACACAAAAGTAACTTTGTTGCATTTTTTTTAGTTTATATTTTATATTCATCTTACTAAAGGGAATATTTCTGCAAATTTAAATCACTTGACAATTGCTCATATCTATAATAAGTTATTGCCAATAATTTTGCTTTCTAGCTACCAAACGATGATAGCAATGATTTCAAATATTAACAAATCCATAGATGATTAAATTAAAATAGAAAATTGCACTAAAACTTAATACGAGTCAAATCCTATTTCTCAAATCCAAATCTTCCTTCGAATGTTAGATCCATATTTGAATTCTTTAATAATGTACAGTTTTAAAGTGAAGATATTAAAACTTTATTTTAAAAAAGGTTGTTTAAGTCTGGTGCTAATAACAAATGTTATATTTTGTTTGTCGTGTTTATTATGTCATAAACATGAGAACAATTTTTATGTGTATTAATTATATTAACACAACACGGTATTTAATGGATTGAAGAAACAAAAATTAGTGACTTTTTGACCACAAAATTCTTCAGTAAATGGTCTAACATTATATTATGTATATTTAGGCATAATGCACTCACACAGAACAATGAACTTTAGCTAGATGGCAAACGTTTACCTTGTCTTAGGTATCACAGTAAAAACAATTAAGCAACTTGTAGCTAGCGCATGACATCATGGGTAGTGTGCGACTTGACATTCGAAGCGTTCACATTGTTACGACACGCCAGAAATTCTAACAACAATGTATTTGTGACTTTATAACTAAAATATTGAAATTTCATAACTTTTCAATGACTTTCGTGAACTTTTGTTGTTGTTGCAATAGTAACTTTTTCATGACTTTGGTGACTCAGTAGACACCCTGAACAACACCCTCAGTACACTCGACTGAGATTCAAAC
>CABFVX010000170.1:283261-358583 GCA_902151425.1 Timema shepardi | reverse complement strand
CCCCCCCACATCTCCGAAAGTTTAGTCTGACACATGAGTGGTGCGTCAGACCATGCGACCACCATTCAAATTTATTAAATGCATTAATAAAGATAAAACATAATTTAGACTGAATAAAACATGGTATTAAAAGGGGTCTAATGCTAAATCAAAGTATGCATTTCTATTATCTCTGCCGATATCAAACATGTAATCTTTGAAAACAAGCTGCTCTCTTCCATTTCAAGGAGGCAACACAAAAATGTAATCAAACTTTGAATGGACATTACCTTGATGACATCGAGTTTCTGGTCAGCAGGCGAGAGAACAATGTGGACATCATACCTGTCCATCAGTTCTCGCACATCACGGCCCTTCTGACCAATAATAGAGCGATGGAAGTCGAACGGCACTTCCACCTGGAAGGGGCAAATCCTCTCATGTTAAAGATGTAAAATGAGACAAAACTAGTTCAACAACATGATGATATGGGCCGTAGGCAAGAACTTGACTAAGTGGATGCTTTGTTGACACTAGCGTGGGTGTTCTCGGGACTACACTATCGGTCCACTAAACGTTCACTATACGTTCTTGATTACCACCTTATTTGTCTTATGAATTTACAGTGTGAGCTAAGTCTGGTTCTTTGATTCAAATATATGAAATACTCCCAAATGCCAAAGTCAAACTATTTCATAAAACATATTTTATGTAAAAGAATTTAATAATTATACTCTGCATATTTAAATAACTTTAGACACTAGATATTATACATAAAGGTGTTTTGTAGATTTCAGTAAAAATTAAAAAATTACACGAGTATCACAGCATTCAATTACTATAAATACGCTCAGGTACACTTTATGTACTCTGAAAGGTAACGAACGGTCTTACCGTAGTTGACTACACCATAGTGTAATAATGCAAGGTGATCTTGTGTCATCTCTGATGAAAATAGTACCTCCATAGTGATGGGCACGAGATCCAGCAGAGCCTGCTTAGCTGCCTCACACTTCTCCTTCTTGCCGGTGATACGGATCACGTCACACACCCTGATTGGCTCGACCACCTCTTGTTCTACATCACCATTCACCTGCGTCTCTATCTCAGCGTCAGTGCTCTGGTTGTTGTAATATTCCTCTAGGGTATAACATTTCATAATATCAACAAAACTGTATTTAAAAAAGAATCAAAATTAATTTTTAGTCAGATATATATATATATATATATATATATTAAAGAGGGATCGAATCCACTATGTCTTGAATTCGAATCTCGAATTTGAATCCTAGTGAATTGTTACATTACACAATATAGAGCTAAACTGTAAATTAAGATTTATCTCAATCATGCTTCCAATTTTAACGAACCCCAACCACCCCTCGCTAAATACTGGTAAAAATCCAGCCATTTTAAACAATCTTGACTCATATTACTGTTTAAAAAACAAATCAATCAAAATTTGAGTGTCTTTTAGCTATTTTTAAAGGTGTTGATAGAATGAGTTAAGTTTGTAAAAAAATCATGTGAAACAAACAGATTAGGCCTATAACCTAGAATAGGGTATGTATGAGACGCAAATTTTTACAAATGATTATTATTTGTCATAATAAAAATTAACTTCTCATTGTTTTCATGAAAATTTTACAAACTTAACCTTTTTATGCAAAAACCAATATTTGCAACAAAAGAAGAAATTCCTTATCAACTCTGCAACCCTGATTAGATTTTAAATCAACATAGATATTTTGTTTTGTAAATAACAAACAATTTGTTACTATTACAAAATAAGTTTACTTTTATAATAAAGGAAATTGATAAAACTTAAGAAAAAGGAAAACTAAACTATTAAGAGTAAATTTGATGAAGAAAGCCCACCTAGGGAAAGAGGAAAAATGTGGGACGAGTCCTATGCACAAAGGTGACATCATCTTCCTTTCTTTTGTCTTCTATAGTAGAAGTAGTTACACACACATTTTAACACAAATATTATATCATATGATATTGAACTCTTCTCACATTTTTCCTCTTTCCCTAGGTGGGCTTTCTTTGTCAAATTTACTCTTAATAGTTTATTTTTACTTTTTCTTTAGTTTTATCAATTTCCTTTACTATAAAATTATCTAGCAATTGGGCCACCTCATTTTTAAACATAAAAATAAGTTTACTATAATTATTATTTTCTTCATTCATGATAAAATAAATATCATTTTTAAAACCCGTATACAGTACCACTGAAAATTTGGGGTCATCTTGGATTTGGATTCGGGTAAATAGTAAATATGGTATATAATATCTTATCTATATATTAATGTGATTTTTTAAAATGCTATAAAACAAATTTTATAAAGAAATTTAGGCTTATTAGATAATTTTTAGATCAAAAGTTTTTTTAAAGAATAAACTTAAAAAGGTTGGGTCTAATCATTGGCCTGTGTTTATTATCTAAAAGCTAGCTTAGTGTCGTAAAATTTCACAAAAGTAGAAACTGTTTTACCTTGAGCATCACGATCAGGAAACTTAATATGCACATCAAACTCCTGAGTGACTCCCTGCACCTTGAAGCCTTTGACCCCCATCACGGTGCGATGATGCCTCTGAGGGATGATACACTCGATGGTCACCATCGACTCCTGGAGCAGAGACAAGATCAACAAGACATTACACCAACAACCGTCTCTGAACGTTCAAGATTATTAAAATTAGAGCAGGGTCTAATATTTTACAAATATCGAATTCAAATCTGAATCTGAATATTGGGAAAAATTATAATCACAAGAAAAAATAAGAATTGTAAAGTAACAAAAGACTGAAATACAGTGAAATCTCTAAATAGCAGACATCCTCTGGGATTCAAAAAATATGTTATCAATATCGATTGTTACCGCCCAATCCAATCAAATAATAATATAAACTAGAGAATATTAAACAGGGATGTGCAAAGTTCAATTTTTCGATTAGAGGTGAACGCAAAGAGAATATATTAAATATTCTCAAAGTCGAATCAAAGTTCTAATACCTTTTTTAGTGGTTTTATGCTTGTTATGCTTGAAAAAATATTATATTGTGGTTATTTATAAGACCTTATGCATTAAAATGACTTGGAAAATACTTCATTTCACAATTTTTGACAATATTTTGTTTAAATCTAATGAATTAAGTTTATTATCACAACTTAAAAATCAACTAATCATAATTTTTTTATATGAAAATTAATTTGTAACGTTCTGTACCTAACAACTAAGAATGGCAATAATTGACTATGCATTGATTATTTTAGCTCTAAAACATTTTCATTGTCAAATCCAGAATTTTGTTTGAAGTAAGGTCAAAGCTGATATTTATTTTGAAGCCATGTTGAAGTTTCAAAGCTTTGCATACCCCTAGTATTGAGTTTGACATGTCTAACTATAGTTACCAAATCTTCGACAGTCTCTTGGATGCGTAGTTTGGCCAGTTCGATGCAGTCTTTAGCGCCCTTGAGCACCACTCTGTCACTGACGACTCCCGGGCGAGGAAATGAGATCATCACCCCACCACACTCGTCAGAGATGCGGTGAAGTACCTCACCACGGCGAGCCACGAAGTGGCGGTGGTGTCTGGGCTCCACCACCATTTCGCTCTCCACGATGTTATCCTAACAATATACCAAAGGTTGATATTTTCAACACTAACAAGACAAAGAAAAATATTGTTTAAATTATGTAATGGTAATCAAAAGTTTATATACAAACATAAACACAGCTTAGGAAACCAATTTGGGTCAAATCCACTAAACTAAGAATCTGAACCTCCAATACTCTTCAAATCATGAATCTTTAATCATAATTCAAATTTTGGAAAAAGTTATTAACAGAATAGAATAATAGAAACTAAATGTTAACATTCTGTCTTATCATACATTAATTATAACATTCAAACATTCAGTTAAGTGTTAAATTACCGATCTGGGGCCTGGATGTTTTAAGTTCATCCTATACACATTATAATTGGTTCTGTACCACCAATAAACTGTATTAGAGCTCTATAACAACTATTAAAGATTTGAGTCTAGAATCTGAAATTTTCTAAAATCTTCAGATGTTGAATATCCTTGAGGATTGGGAGGGTCCGATGGTCCCACCCCTTGTCAAAAGGAACTTTAGCATTCTGTTAACTATATATTTACTTTAACAAACATAATTTACATTTTTGTACTTTGAAAGGAAGTTTTTTAGTCTCATTCTCACATCTCTATCGAGTAATCAACGATAACAAATTGCAAGGGGGGAAACCAAGTGACTCCAATTAAACATTCTAATCCTTCTCGAATACTCACAATCTCCTTGATGGTGGCCTCCAGCTCTGCCTTGGCCATCTCTACAGACTCCTGCTTTCCGATGATGGTGATGGTCTCCTTGTCTTCGTCCTTGTCCGTGGGGAACACAATGCGTGCACCGGTGAGGTCGCGGATCTTCTTGATGTTGGCACCACTCTTACCGATGAGGAACTTGTGGTGCTGTGGGTTGGCACGCACCTTCGCGGTGAAACTCGTCAGTTGACGTTCACTCGTCAACTCCATTAACTGCTGGCGAGCCTTCATCACGTCATCTTTGGGCCCACGTACGGTAACCTAGGGCGGGAGAACATTTTTACCTCAATCTAGTCGCAAATTTGTTAGGGAAATGTAATCAATGTTCGTAATTTTGTAAATCATATTTTTGTCTTATCTGTTCAAATAATTATTATCTGTTTCTTCTATAAATACAGATTTGATGTTAAGAATAGTTATTAAAATAATTGCAGATGTATTGAATGTGTTTAATCATTTATTGAATTTAGACAGTCTTTTAGTGTTAAGAATACAAACACAAGCCATCATGGTCTAGTAAAAGAGATGTTTTTGTTTGATATTACCTTTCACTACTTGTTCAGGATATACGCATGTTTACTAATTATTCTAATATTTTGGGGCTGTGGAAGGTGGATTTAGAGAAAGTGTACAGGAAAAAACTGGCTTCACACACCATATATTTAATAAAATGTATCAAGTAATTAAATTAAATAAGCTTATTTATACATTATAGATGCATACTAAAAATAAAACAAGATATATACTAAAAATAAAACAAGATATATTTGATTAAAGAAGAGAAAAACATTGCTCACAGCTACTATCATCATCATCATCATCATCATCATCATTAACAGTTTCTAGCCACTCGCCAGGCCTGATTGGAACATAGGCCTCTCAAACCTATCCTCTCATCTCCACACTCTTTTGCACTCCTTTTAGCCGCCTGTTCCTTGGTCTTCCTCTTGGGCCTCGTGCCCTCCACCAACCTTGGTACGTACTTTTCCACTCTCCTCAAATCATCATACCACCTTAATCCCACCTTCTCCATCCTGACCTGCACTGACTTTTAACAATTCCTCTCACCCTTTCCTTTATCATCCTATCCATCCTTGTCACTCCTATAGTATTTCTCAGAAATTTCATTTCACAGGGTTCAATTCGGCTTCCATCCTGCTCCTTCAATACCCTTAGTTTCCACTGTTCCAATATGTGTACACAATATGTCTTGTAGAACACTCCTGTACACTTCCTCCGTACATCCTTGCTCTAGATTATACTTCTCATACTTTAGAAAAAAGTTCTGCTTGCTTCCCTCTTTCACCGATTTCTCTTCTACCACTCCAATACAGTAGCCCCATGGCTTCTTTGGTTCTGATTGACAGCTCACAGCTTGACGGCTTTGAAAAGTTACCAGACCAAGCTATGTACCCCTACGCCGAACCATATGATCTGCAAAAAACATGTGTTTAGCAGCTGTCACTTCTAATTTAGGTATATACCTAAATGCTGACTGTCAGGAGTGAGTTGTGAAATGGCAGTCAGCGCCATGGGGCTACTGTATCTTAGCTAAATATATTACAGCAATAGTGAGCGAGAGAAAGAAATTACCTTGTCACTGTTGCTGTCTGCTGAAGGGAACTTGATAGCCACCCCCCCGCACTCCTCCATGATGGAATGGATCAACTTCCCTCCCGCTCCGATCAGAGAATTGTAGAACTTTGGTGGGATAGTTATCTCTTCAGTTACAATGTTGGCCTGGACACAAACACAACACTATTAGTAGAGCATAGCAAAGAAAGGTAATGTTATAATCACAACGGTAGCAGAAGCAATTACATCATAGCTACCATTAGTTATCTTACTATTTCCGTTCCTTCCGCGCGCTGCAGTAGTTTGAACAGTTAGGTTGAAAAAAGGAAAACCAAACAGGACGTTCTTATCTCATAGGTTCCTGTGTAAGCCTTCTTTAGGTTAATTTATGTATGAGATTAAATATTAAGAGTATTATCAAGGTTTTAAGTTCTTAATGTCCTACAATGAAGTAAAAATGCTAAGTAATGATACTTTTTATATTGTATACTGGTTAATATGAACACAATATGAGTCATATCGCAGAGTATGGGTCTAACACCTATTTTGTTTTTACGGCTTCTATAAATCATCATTGAAGGAGATAGCTCTAAACTGAAGTTGTGTCTTTGTAAGCAAAAGACAACTTCGGCTCATTTGAACTTCAAGAAGCTCTATTTCCCTCAAATCTTGGGGGGAAAAAACCTCAGGTTTATTAAAAACTTTTAATCATTTGTTGATGTTAAAATGAAATGCATCAAAGCGTGAAATATTTATAATTTTGAAATAGTTCAAACAGTTTCTTAGAAAATATTTTATTATTTCTAGCAATGAAATTAGATTATTCAATCCTACACATTAGTAAATTAAATATTATTTTAGCACCGTGTCTTGTTACCACTTTGGGTTATACACCTATGTACTAATCACACTAATATGTTAAGGATTAGGAAGGTTGATCTAGAGTAGGTGTACCCACATTTGCATGAAGAATGGGAAACCATTTAGGAAAAACCACCCTCAGCGCACCCAACCGGGATCAAACCCTGGTCTCCCCATCTTCGGCAGTCTATTCTATTGCAAGAGCAGTGCCTTAGGCCATGCAACCACCGAAGCGAGTAAGGAGATGTTCAGCTTGGTGGATGAAACTCACCAATTGGTTCAAATTTAAAAAGAGATGGGTTGAATCTACTATTTTACAAATCTGAACATGTTAACCATGAATCCAAAATTTCGAATTCAAATCCAAACCATGGGAAAAAATTACTAACAAAAAAGTAAATATTATTAATATAATACAAAATTTACCAAATGATAAATATAATAAAATATAAAATACAAATAGTAGCTAAATGTTAGCATTCTTTCTCGTAATCCATTCATTATAATATTCATACATTCAGTTGAGTGTTAAATTATTGGTCTGGGGCCTGGTTGCTGAGTGTGTACTTTATGTCTATGATTAAGCACAACCAATATGATGTAGTAAAGCTATAAACCAAATTAAATTCAAAATTTGGAAAAACTTTTTTTTTTAGTTATTCGAGTCAAGAATCCAATATTTTCTCAAATCCATGAATCTCAAATATCCTAAGAATTTGAGGGTATTATTTCTAGTAATAAAATCGATTTGTTCAAATTTAATACAAGATGAGTATTAAACTTAACAACTCTTTCAAATTTAACAAGGAAAGTGTACAAAACTCACCAATTCATTCTGAATCTTAAGGATCCTATCTTTCGCCTCCTCCACATTCTCCTTCTTGCCCGTGATAGCAATGACATCGCTCTTCTCCCCTTCGGCAGGAAGGTCGATCTTAGTCTGTGTCTCATCACGGATCTAAACACAAAAAAGAATATAAGTGACAAAATATTAGGGTTCTGCAATTACTCGAATTTTGGTCTTTGACCCGAGCTTGATAGTAAAGCGTGGGATTGAGATAAAAAGTTAATTATGAGTCATTTTAGAGATTCCTCTTGATCTACATACAAAACCATTTTAAAACGCGATGGTAAATACAGACGATTTAATTAAGATGATATTGGACAAAGAAATATAGAGGAGTTAGAGTCAAAGGCATGGCGTATCGATTCTATTATCCTGTATTTTAGCTCGCCATGGTTTTTATTGGTAAAGATTCATAATTGTCAATGCAGAATTAGTTTCAAAGATAAAATATTTGTTTTGAAGCAAAGTCAAAGCTAATATACATTTGTTTTGAAGAAGTTACTTAACAAAAGAGTATTTTAATTTGTGTAAATTTCAGATTTTTAAATAACTACGCACCAGAGATATTGAAACCTAAAGTTGATATTTTTTTTAAAAAAAGTACATCTTTATGATCCTGTAGAAAATAAAATAAAAAATTCTCAAACTTCAAATAATGCTAACAGAGACTATTGTTCTATCTGTACTTAAAAAAAATTAAATCCTTAAATAAACTGTCTTCTGTCCCTAAAAATAATACCGGAAATGACATTTTTAGAGAATGCAATACCAAACTTTTATCTAAAAATTGACAATGAAGACATTTTCTAGAATTAAAGTATATCTTAACAAAATTGTAGCCTATAATGTGATTATGTGAAAATTTGTCCTAGGACTCAACATAGCTGAAATAATGAAGTTACTACAAACCCTTAAATTATGCTGAAAATGCTGTGCGCTATGATAAAAAAAAATGGCCACCATGTTGACACCAGTGTCAATAATAATAAAAGTGGTTTTAAACTGTCATTATATAAGGTTAACAGCACAAAATATTACATTTTTCTAAAACGGGTCAAGCAACCAGTGATGACCCAATTGATATGGATTGACCTGACCCTTACTAGAAGTTTCCAAGACTATAAAACATGACTTTTTGAAAAGGAGAAGAAAGACAGACCTTGCGAATGTTGGCCCCGGCCTTGCCGATGATAAACTTGTGAAACTGCTTGTAGATTGGCACTTCCAGCATGTAGCTGCTTTCATTGAGTTCCTTCACAAGCTTGGTAAGGTACTTGTGGCACTTGTCCACATCTTCCTTGGGGCCGCGCACCTTCACCACATCACGCTTCTCCGCTGAAAAAACAACAACACACACCTACCTTTAGTAGAGTCACTTCAACAGTTCATACACTCACTCAGTGTCGACGATATATCCTAAGAGACTCATTTTCTTTACCAGTTCTTTTATTTAACAGAAAGACTAAATGGCGCTTGCAGTACTTTCAATGGAGAAAAATTTTCTCAATTGTCATCCAGAGATCAAGGAGGAAATTATTGAACTGTAACAATTTAAGTTAAATTAAGTAAAAAATGTTTTTTATAAGATTTTATCAAGTTTCTGAATACGTTTTCTTTTTATACAATTTTTTTTCCTTTTACACAATTTTAAAAGAAAGGCTAAACATTTTCTGGAGCAGCACCCCCACTAATTTTAGCTCCGAGCCACCACTGGTTGGAGTACGAGATAGAGTTGATGAAGCAAGGCTGAGATGGTATAGGCATGTAATGAGGATTGAAAAGAAAAGGATTCAAAGGATAATAGAGATAAAATATAGTATCCCCATGGCTTCTTTGGTGCTGACTGACAGCTAACAGCTGACGGCTTTGTAAAGTTACCAGACCAAATTATGTATCCCTACACCGAACCATATTATCTGCAAAAAAAACATGTGTTTAGCAGCTGTCACTTCTGACGGTCCAAATGTAGGTATATACCTAAATGTTGACTGTCAAAAGTCAGCTGTGAGCTGTCACTCAGCACCAAAGAAGCCACGGGGCTACTGTATGTAGGAAAAAAGACAGCAAATGAGATCAAGTATGAGAATTAGAGAAGCATGAAAGCAAATTAATGAGGGAAAATGTTGTTGGGAGCAAAGAGGAAGACTAAGATAGTTTACAAATATGACTTTGCCACAAGCCGAAGACATTTCCTCATGATATATTTAGGGATATCTACTTTTCGACAACAGTTATTTCATAAAGTAGTTAAAAAATCCATTTCAAAAGTGTCAAAACTTGTTTCAAGCTCAAAGAAATCATTGCTACAAACTTTTGAGTTCACAAAATAAAACAATAACATTATTTTTAGATGAAATCGAGGTTTTTTCATCAAATCTTAATAATACTATTTTTTTAAAAATCCATGTTCAATAGGCTAATTACATTTGTAGTGCAGCTTAAATTGAGGGGCGGCTTGGATTCATGTCTATACAGTAAATAAAGTAAACTATGATATTATCTAGTTATTTATTGAAATTGTAAACAATGTGAATATTTTACATAGGTCATGCTTTATTTTGTAGGTCTGTAAAAATAACCCTATACTTTTCAAGGGTTTGTCTGTCTGAGCAAGTTTTTTTCCTTTCTAAAATTAATTTCAAAATGTGTAAAAAAAAAAATTTGTTTTGATTTTTCCAGATGTTGTAAAAACAATTTTTTGTTTAAAGTTTTTATTTGAGAATTTTTTAAACAAAAATTAAGTTTTTTTTATGATGAAAAATAAAAAATATTTAATCCATCATAACAAAGGTTGTGTAAATATATTATATCCAATAACAAGACAAGAAAAGCTAACCTGGTCCGGGGAAGGTGATCTGGACTTGGTTGAACATGTCCCGGATCTCTCGGATGTTGTCACCCTTGGTGCCGATAATGTTGCGGTAAAACCGGTGGTCGATAATTATGTCCTTTTCTTTCTCGTTTTCCATCTTGTGAACCATCTCCTCCAGTTCCTGCGCATAGCGATCAGAATATACAGCAGTGACTTCTATAACCTCACACAGAGTCCTTTAATAAACAAGTGACACTAGAACAACTCATTTAAATATTCAAAACACCTAAATTATACGGGAGTCTAAGAGTCTTTTTCCAGGCATTTCCCAGCCACATCGAGTTAATTTACTTTCACAGGTTTTCAAGAGTGTATTAACCTGATTTAAACATTACCTTTTCTTTTGACCCTCTTTATAAAGTTAAATTTAGGTTAGGAAGAGATTCATGAACACAATAAAACTTGAGTCACAAGTTTGCCGAAAATTGAGATTAGAATCTGATCTGGCGGTGCAGCAATTAACACGCTATCAGAAATGCTTTGTATATTATTGTATTGTGTAGTGAAACAAATCAACACAAAACAGAGAATGACACACACACAACTTTTATTTAACAATTTATTTCTAAACATTTATTTGCTTGTTGATCACTGTGTAGGCACAAGCTAGAGATGAATATTTTCCACAGTGGTGGCTTGCGGTAAAGGGGTTAAATTGTAGAGGGGGAACCTAAAGTCTATTATATACAAGTATACTTCAAAATATAATTTGTTAAGAGAACAATGAGTTCTAAGAAAAGGGGGTAGGGGTGAACTTTAGGTTGGGGTAGGGGTTAGATAGGAATCACGGAGGATAGTGGGGGAGATAAATGTCAGGTCGGCTTTAAAATTATTTTAGTTAACTTAAAGAAATCGAAGCATCATTCATGAACATAATGGGTTTACAAAGGATCGCATTCATTTGTTTCTTTACTACTTTTTTCCTAGCACCGCGTCTTACTACTCGTTCGGGTTATATGCTTATGTACTAGGAATGCAGAAGGTTGAATTAGAGGATTTGCACCCAAATTTGCGTGAAGTGGTAAACATTTTATGAAAAACTCCCCTCAGTGTACCTGACCGGGATAAAACCTCGATCTCTCTGTCATCGGCAGTCTAGTCTATTGTGAGAGTAGCGTGTTGGACTGTGTGGCCACCAAAGCAGGTGTTTCTTATTACTACCACTATTACTACTACTATTATTACCACTTATTATTATTATTATCATCCATTTAATCAGTCAAAATTAATCTACAGAAATAGTTGAGAATTTTCCATCTCACATCCCTAGCACAAGTACGTATAAAGTCGATTGGTTTAGTCACAGTTACTAATTAATTTGGTTGATTTTGAGATTTGTTTAAATCATCCATGTCTATTATATGGAGAAACGCAGCCACAGAAAAAATTGCTTCTGCTAGCGCGAAATGACCTGAAACGTTCTTTTTCAATAAATGTGTGAATCTAAGGTAAGTGTTAAAATTTGAGAGAAAATAAAAATTCAACTAATCTCTACTTTATAAAGTGTGTTCAATTATCCTTGAGTAATGCGCTGAAAGCATGCGTTCATATTAACAAGAGGCCACGCGTGCCGTGTATTGAGACCCAACTCACCACCTTGGCGGCCTCTACTCCTGCCTTGTTGCCCTCGATGCGGATTATGTTTTTGCCCTCTCCCTCGCTAATGTTGATTACCACACCAAGGTCATCCTTCATGCGGTTGACGTTAGCCCCGTTCTTGCCGATGATGTGCTTGTAAAACTTGGGGTCCACCGTCAGCTCGATAAAGATGAGCTTATTGATAAGATCTGAGGCCATAGTTTCTAGGGCTTGTTGAGCCTTCTCCACCTCCTCAGGAGGGCCCTCTATCTTAATGTGGTCCTCCTTTTCTGTAAACTCCACATGAACCTGCACACAAAAATAATTTTAGAATTAAAATTAACCCCGATATGTTAACACGATTAGTGTCCCACTTTTCTTACAATTCATTTGGGTTGGACACACATGTACTAATTAAGCTAATGCGTTAAAGATAGGTAAAGTTGAATTAATAGGAATTGTGCCTGCTATGAATGGAGTGTGTATAACTAATTCAGATAAACCACCCTCAATACACACGACCGGGATTCGAACCCTTATCCCCACATTATCAGTAGTAGTCCAGTCTATTGTGAAAGTGACACCATCACATCATCTCATCGGGACACGGAAAGGATGCATGATTAGTACACTCGAGCCACCTATCAGCAAGAGTACATTAGCACTGGCTAATCTTTCCACTACTCGGCTACAAATGATGTAGTCCAGACATACAATAATAATTAAATAATACATCAAATTTATTAGTTATATAACTACTAAAAATGGTGGTAATATAACAGAGCATTTAAGATATGAATATTTTATACTGGCCAAGCTTCATATTTGTTGTAGCCAGAACTTTTTTCAAAGTATTTTTTTTTCTCCACAGAGAGGTAGAAGCTTAGAATATTTACACCCCCCTCTTTTTACACCCGCCCCACACCCTGCTGAATTATCATACGTTAATAGTTGACACTATATTGTAAAGAATGGAAGAGCTATCTTAAACGTTTTGCAAATCACCTTGGCAAGATCCTGAGTGATGAGTCTTATGTTGGCACCTTTTCGCCCGATGATATACTTGTGGATCCAGTTTGGCGCCTTTACGACCGCTGTGCGTACACTGTTAGCTTTCTCATACACCATGTTCAGAGCTGAAAAATACACCAAAACACTGAGAACAAAGCAAGTACCAACTTGTCAACAAATAATATAGTTACGTTTGTTATTGCGGGGTGGGGGGTGGAAAGTATATTTTTCTTATTGGTTTAAGAGTACAATATCACAATATCACTGCAATGATTCTGTTTTGGGCACCTCTCATTTATTTGGAAAGTCAGGGTTGAAGAATATTTTTCTTTAAAGAACTGTATGTAGATTTTCCTTTAAACACTACATCCATCGATGACCAGGCAAATTTGAATAATTTTATTTTCAGTAGAATATTATTATTATTATTATTATTAATTAGCACCGCACCGCGTCTTATTGATATCTTATCAAAAATGACAGATGTGGATAATATGACTATATCAATTTTGCTCTAGTAACTATAATTATTACCAAATACTGTTCTTCCTACCAAAATCAAGGTATAATTCTATCCAGTCTAACTCATTACAACCCGCCTCGGTGGCGTAGTTGGCTAACGCGCTTGTCATGTTGAGCTCGACTGCTGAGGATGGGGAGATCGAGGTTCAAATCTCGGTCGGGTGAGCTGGGGGTGGTTTTCCCTGAATGGTTTTCCACTCTCCCTCCACGAAAATGCGGATTCACTTCCTCTATATTCAACATTACCAATTCCTAATCCATTAGCGTAATTAGTACTTAAAGCGTATAACCCGAACGGGTAGTAAGACGCGGTGCTAAAAAATAATATTAATAATAACTCATTCATTACACCTTATTTCTTTAATAAATTATTTCTACATAAATTAGTTTTTTGGTGAACACAATTTTATTAAACTGTCCAAAGCTCAGGATGTTTAGTTTATTCACGAAAATGGCCTGCGGGCATCTTCCTTCTGGGATGTAGTTTAAAAAAGTTCATGGGAGCATATGTCTATCTAGAATATGAAACAAGGAAAAAGGTAATTTCGAAATTATGATCAATGTTATTAAGGTGTAAATAGTAGAAAGGGTGTTTTTACTCTTAAGTGGAAGAGGGAAAGTGTTATCGGGTGGTAAATTAGAGGCCTCATAGGATGAAGTGCACATTTTCTTCCCTTTCTTTCTGCTTCGTGTATTGGTGTGATAGCGCTTACGTTAAGAATGCAACCAGCTTTGCAAAATACCTTTGAAATCCTCAAGTAGATAACGCCGTTAAACCAACTGTGCATCTTACCCAGCCCCAATTTGTCATGAGGTCCCCTCAGGGTGATGGTCCCGGTACTGTTGTCATTGGAAGGCATCTCCACGCTAACACCAGTGGACTGCAAGATCTCGGCGATGGTGTTACCGCGAGGACCAATCACATACTTGTGTTGAGACTTGGGAACCTCTACAGATACAGTCGTGCACTTCTTTTCCTGAAAATAACATATTTTGTCTGCTTATTGGTCCATTTAGATTAATTCACTAGAACTATTAGATATATAGTAACTGTTAGTAAGATGTATTTTTTTTATAGAGATGAGAATCCTTGATTTATATGCTACCTGTTCAAGATTCGTAATAATCTTAAAAAAAGTATCTAGAATACAATTATGAAGACCTTAACTTTAGATAAAAAAATTTTAAGCAATTGGTAAAAGGAATTATGTACACTTTTGCAGTTGGGAGACAATTTGAGAATTTGAAAGAAATTCTTAGATTCAGATTCGAGAAATACGGGATTCAACCCATTTTGTGTTCGAACGGGAAAGTAAAGAATGTTTTATGGTGATAATCATTAGTAGTTTTGCCAATTAATTTTTTTTCCCCTGACAAAATGTAAATGTACTCGATTTTACTTTTTTGCTGTAGTGGTAATGTGCAAATCAAACATGGACATATTAAGATTTTTCTACTATTTAAATTTATTAGTTGTTTTTTGCAAACATAATATAGTATGATATATAAATAAATGAATCGGAAACGAAAAATTGATGTTTATCATCTAAGGACCAAAACAGAGAAAAATGGAATGTGTGTTTCCAGTGCTGTAGTGACGTCAAAGTCAATATTTCTAATATTTCAATCAACTTAACTTAGAGCTTATAGTTCGCTCCACACTACCACAGGCCTAGCAAGCCGGCAGTGAAAATATATGTATTGAATAAAATAACTGACCCAAAAAACAGACTGGAAACAGTAATAGATGTAAAAAAAAGTTTACTTCAGAAGGTTCTAGTTTACAAAAAGGGAATTAGTTATTTCTTGTACATTCATTTCAAGATAAAATTGCACATTATTGATAGAGTATATCAACCAGATGTCTGCAAATTGTTTTCTTACCATATCTTGATGCACAGCCAGGATTCGCTCCTTGGCCAACATAACTCCTTCCTTTTCACCGGCTATAGTGATCTCATCCTTCTGCACTGAGAGGGGAGGTACGTTGATTCGAACACCTGTTTCAGCGATTAGGGCGTTCAACGAGTCATTGTGAGGACCACAAATAAAGGGGTGGTAGATCTTAGGCACGTTGACACGTTCATAGGCCTGCTTCGACTGTAAAAAGCAAAGATTTCTTTGAGCCTTTAGGAAATAACATCTATGTTTACCATACTTTTCTGGTTAGCTGGATGTCTAAAATGCTGGTAAAAGTAATTTTTTTAAAAAAAGTCTCAAGTAAATATGTTAGGTCTCCTGAGGATGATGGCAAGTGGCATCATAACATTAAGTATGAATATATTTATTTTATTTTGTATTATTTCACATAATTTCGATCATATATGGTAAAGAATAAATCAAGCTTAAGAGGGTTCTTTGGTAGAGCACTGAGATGGGTTTCGAACCTTTAAAAATACAGCATTAACTAAATGATCTGATATTTTTTAATATGGTTGTCACTAAAAAGTAGGTGTAAGCAAGCTTTCAACAGATCATTGACCAGATAAAAAGTTATTTTAATTTGACAATGCTTTACACAAAGATTTGTAATTTTGGAAAATGTTATATACTCAGATCTAGCGTTCCTCTTATCACATAATTTAACTCGTGTTTTGATAGAATCACAACATATTTTTTTTTTAATATACGAGATTATTTTATTGGGTTTTATGTAAGTTACCAATACTTTAACTTTTTTTACTAGGAAGTAGTCACCACGACATCCCCTCAGAAGTAGGAGAGGAAAAGAAAGTAGATAATCTCCACCCTATTTTATGGGCAATCAATGCTTATGCACAACTGTCTAAAAATAAATTTATTTTTTAAGTTTGTCCAAGTACTAAACTGTCCTCTTTAAGGCAGTTTATTAACAACTATTACTAAAAATAAATATGGGTAGACCTGTTCATCAGAAGTGACTCTGATCTCATGCACAGCCTTTTCGATGCCTTCTTTAGTGCCAGTGACTACTATCTTGTCTGAGTTGTCTGCCATGTTTGGCATAGAAATTTTTGTAGCGGTGGTTTTCTCGAGGTCGCGGAGTTTTGTTCCACTTTTGCCTAGGATGAAACGATGATGTTCTTTGGGAATGGAGATTGTTGTGCTGGCCTAGAAAAGCACGTTATATTAATTAGTATTTTATTTGATTTTACCCTATATTTAATGGTATCTTCTACAAATATGAACGATGGTAACTCAAAAGTTAATTGGAAATAAGAAAAGGGGATAAAAGATTTAAAAAGTTAAATTTACACTTTTAAAATGTTATTGCCTCGTGTGTGTGTGTGTGTGAAGTACACTTTTTCAATTAGAAGTGAAGTCAAATAAACATGGGAAATATTCTCAAAACCGAAATGAGGTGTTAATAATTTATTATTGTTTAAAGTTGAAAAAAATATATTTCTTGTGAATATTAATATAACTTTTAACACAAAATATAATTTTCAAAGTGTTTTGTTTCAAAAATGCTGAAAAAATTTTGGGGTAAGCTGGCAAATAACATATTTAATTGTTGAATATGTTTGTTAGGTGAGCTTTAATCTGTAATTAGGTATACAACACGAGAGCGTACATGTGTATTTTACCGATTACTATTTTTATTGGCAAGGTTTTGTAAATGTCAAAGCCAGTGGGAGGCAAGGTGAAAATCAACAAATATTTGAAGGAAAGTTGAAGGTTTCCAAAGATTCATGCACACATGGACACTTAATTTTTGCTGTAGCTTTATGTGGTTCTGAATATAAAAAGGAATATACTAAAAAAAATTAGTTAATAAGTATAATATGGTTTATTTAAATAGTTTTCTAATACTAGTTTTCAATAAAGGTGTGCGAGTAGGCATTTCCCACTGAGTCTTTAGAACAGAATATATTTTTGTAAGAAAAATGTATAACCATACATCTGCAAATTTTTCAAGAAATTTATATAGGTCTAGTTTAATTGTAAGAAAAAAATTAGACAGAATGAAATAGTGAAGGACTATTCGCTACTAAATTATTTCCTAAAAGTTGAATAAAATTAATGAAACTAGAAATTTTTGGAGGTAAATATAAAAAACTTGAAGTATTCGAATGTTTCAATGTTTGTAAGAATCTTCGAGTAGAGTTCAAGCAGTTATTAAAACTCGATTTAAACTCAAATTTGTGTGTACTCACATTCCCCTAGTTTTCAATCAACGCCACCAAATCTTAAAGTAATTTGACTTTCCTCACCTGGGTTTGAAAATGTTGAAGAATCTTACGACGAGCATCAAGAACTGCACTCTGCTTCCCCGTCACCAAGAAAGTTAGGGACTGGTCCTTGGATGATGAAATTTCAATATGTGCCCCAGTTTCCTTCATAATGTGCAAGCAGGTCCTTAGGGACTCACCCTCACCAAACTTGTCACTGTGGTCAAACTTGCGCTCCTCAAATGGCACCCGAAAGACCTACGCGAGAGATTTGACATTATTTTATCCATATTTTATATACAAAGCGTGACACTAGACATGGTATGGACATGTCATGAGGATGGAAAAAGAGAGGGTGCAGAAGAAAATTATGGAAATGTATGTGGGGAAAAAGACTGCAGGGGAGGCCAAGAAAACGATGGGAGGAGCAGATAACAATGACGATGATGATGATGATACTAGACATTAGCTTTGAGTGAAGGATGGAATCTTGAAAAAGGAGCAACACCTGTAATAAATGTTTAAAATAAAACATTACAAAGAAAACATCTTACAAGTATACCCATTTTTAAATTACACATAATTACTTTTAAATTATTTTATTTGAGGTTTTTAATGCACTATCTTAACAAACTGATAATATAAGCACACAATTTTTATGAGAGAACGAAAGGGCTTACCAATTTTGCCGGTAAAGGTATTTTCACATAAAGGATTCTTTTAAATGGCACAATCGACATGAAACTGATGACAATTTTACCTTCTTCCTGAAGGAAGTTGTGCAATGTATTTTTATCGCTCAAGAAAAATCAGTTGACACTGGCTAGTTTAAACTCGTGAACTCATGAGTCCTGAGGCGAGCATTTTAACCCAAGACTACCGAGGTTGAACATGTTTAAATAAGGAAGTGCTAGAAACATGGATATTGGTGAGTCGACGGCAAGCATGGGATCGTCAGTACCTAAATTTCCTGCGGCAATGTAATGTGCGTGGCTACACTCAAAAGACACAACCATGGTGGGTTAAAGGAGGCTCGTGAAAGTTGTTTGTTCTTCAGATAAGTGGTTGCCAAACCTTGAAACGGCAGATGAGTTTCCACCTTGAAAAGTCCCCGACTTATATAAGGTGTCAGACAAATGACCTAACGAAGTTGTTTAATGGCCCTACCAGGATAAACAAGATACCGGTACTTTTAATTAGTGGGAATTGCGAATATTGAAATAAAATTGAGTGAAATGTCAAGTTCAATCAAACTTGACATGTCCATACCTGGGTGACCACCGACGAGCCAATCCTCATCTTGCTGTTCCATTGCCCAAGTTGATTTACGGTCGGAGAAGCAGAAGTTGCCGACTCGGGCAAGGCAGGGAATACCTCATCATAAGTGTAAGTTGGAGGCTCGTAGGCGGCTTCCTCCTCCGTCACTGGTTGCTGCATTGTGTTAGGGATGTCCTGATTCGCGCCAAGTCGTTACAGTAACACTGAAACCATTTTGAACAGTAACCATCTTGAACCATCGACGTTATTCAGCAGGGAATCCAACATTAATTAGTTCATAGACTTTAGTGTTGTGCAAAACTTTGATTTCAGATATTCGTCAGCTTCAACTTTGATTTGAGTCACACACCTTAGATCAGTCGGTAGCGTGTGTCTACAGAGCTAAGGGTCCTGGGTTTGATTCCAGACATAGCCAAAATATCTATCGTAGATAAAATGTGGATTTTTCCTTTCACAATGATGAAATAATGGCTAGGGGCTGGGAGTTGTCTGTTCTAGATTTAAAATAGTTTGTCATGTGCTGAGTTAATCATTTGGTTGAGAAAGTGCACACTAAATACCTTAAATGAATATATTTTAAGGTAAAATTCTGGGTTTTAAAATCACCAAGATTCACCGTTAAAGAAATTAAAAATTAAAATAAACATTTATATTTATTTTGTGCTGTTATATACAGAACAAATTAATGTGTTCTTTATATTACTGAGTAAATGTTAATATTGGAGGAATTTTTTTTAATAATGTTAACTGTATTTTGTCATAAGCTGATTAATGATTTTTCTATCATAAAATATATTTGAATTATTTTAGATTTTTATCATATGAACATTAATGTGTGATGTACACAACAAAAATTGAAAATAAGTGTGCATTTTAGATTTAAAAAATAGTGGCAAAGTTTCGTTAATTTTTTTTTCTAGTTCTGTGTCTTACTACTTTGTAATTGTTGGATGTGAAATTTTCTTTTGAATTGACAAAAATTTGAATGGGAGTCTTTGAAACTTCACACATCCCTAGTATATATTTCGCTTCAAATTTTGGATCAAGCTTTCCTTCTAAACTAAATACTACCATTGAATTTTACAACTCCAGATGACAGGACTAAGGAAATATCAGATTTTTCTGTTTAAGCTGAATTCCTTAAACCAACATACTCCTGAAAGATAGAGCTCTGGCCAGTGACCTACAGATTAGAAAGTGGTAGATTTATTATTTCACAGAAAAAATGTATAAAATGGGCTAGTTGAAAATAGAATAGCATTTTTTTTTTACTATGATGATAAAATAACTTAATTGTAATATATTTTCAAGCCTGTTAAATGTTTATCGATTATTTTATGATCAACTTCGGTGGTCACACGGTGTAAGCCTCTACTCTCGCAATTGACTAGACTGCAAATAACTGGCAGATCGAGGTTAGAATCTTGTTCAGGTGTACTGAGGGTGGTCTTTCTTAAACAGTTTCCCTCACAAATGTGTGTACACTTCCTTTAAATATAACCTTCCTAATCCCCAAAACCATTAGAATAATTAGTACATTAGCATTTAACCAGAATGGGTAGTAAGATGCGGAACAAAAAGAAAATAATAATAATAATAATAATATTTAGCACTGTGTCTTACTACCCGTTCGGGTTATACGCTTTAAGTACTAATTACTCTAAAGGATTAGGAATTGGGAAGGTTGAGTTAGAGGAAGTGAACCCGCATTTGCGTGGAGGGAGAGTGGAAAACCATTAATGAAAAATCACCCCCAGTTCACCTGACCGAGATTCGAACCTCGATCGCCCCGTCCTCAGCAGTCGAGCTAAGCGCGACAAGCGCATTAGCCAACTACGTCACCAAGGCGGGTGCGCAAAAAGAAAAACTTTTGATTTACTACTTTTTCATTTTATTTATTTAAAGTATTTAACATGCTGTTTATAAACCAACTCATCATAATAGCACAACACATAAACTAACTTAAATCTAGTACAGACACAACATCCAGCCCCCCGGCCATTAATTCAATACTGTAAAAAGAGAAACCCACATTTCACCAATGATACATTTTTCATCCATGCCAAAAATCGAACCCAAGACCCTTAGCTCTGTAGACAAACACACTAACAAATGGGCTAAGGCGTAGGGATTCCCTACTTATTTTTTAGATATGCAAATTTAACACACTCAATTGTTTTTAGCATTACAATTCAGCAAAAAAAAAAATATACGAAAGTAAATATGGCGAATAAATATAAAATTTAAATCTTTCATTGCAGACAAAATTTTACTAAAACATGACTTCAAATTATTTATCAGTTTTTTTAAGCTGGTCCAGTACATTGGATTAAAGTTTCTAGCTCTGTTTATATGTAAAACATTTGTGTCTAATAAATGTTTTAGCTAAATATATTATTATTTGCACTTACGCTAATGTGTAATGGTAGGGTGATTATGATATGAAATGGAGGACCTACAGTTTAACGTGGAATCCGAACCACGGTGGAGGTCTGGCATTCCCCACATTCACAAGATGTCTTGTCAGAGGTGAAGGAAGGGTTTGGTAATCAGATAAATCTGTGCCGGGACCGAGGATTGAACCCCGGCCGCCAGCATACAAGTCTGACACCTTACCCCTAGACAGCCAAGTCAACCAGCTAAATATAAATTTGTCCATCTGGGAAAACATAATTGTTTAACGCAATATTGTCTTGCCTGTTAATTATTCAAGCTTGATTACTGGAAAAATGGCATCTCAAGAGCCACAAGAGAAAAAATACATACTTATCAATTTTAGCTAAATAATGTTTTAATTTTATTTTACATCCATTTATCTAATAAGGTTATGGATCAAGCTGACAGCACAGATATAATGCACATGTATTAATTAGCGTGGGCATAGAATGGGGAAACCACACATGGGAATCCACATGTGTCCTGTACCGGTAATCCTGACCAGGATTACAATCAACCTAACCGTCAACCAAGTACAATGGTTTACTTGGCTTGTATTATGGGTACAACATTTTAAAGTATGATGGCACCGGCTTTAAAATTATTTTGAGTTTATTTAATCTAGCATCCAAAACTGTGCTGATGAAAATAATGTACCATGTAGCCTAGAACAGGGGTGACCAAAGAGTCGACCGAAGTTGCAAGTTTGGTCGATTGATTGAAAAAGATTGAGTGAAAGAATAGGATAAGCGAGGTTTAGCATATTTTTTTCAAATAAACATTAAAAAATCAAAATATTGAATCTATCTGATTGATGATCCTTTACAAGCCTGCCTTAGTTTATGACAGTAATTATGAACTCTTATTCAACAAACTGATTATGCAGTGTCATGCGGAAACTTCTTACGCTAATGTGTATTGGTAGGGTGATTGTGAGATGAAATGGAGGACCTACAGTTTAACGTGGAATCCGAACCACGGTGGAGGCCTGGCATTCCCCACATTCACAAGATGTCTTGTCAGAGGTGAAGGAAGGGTTTGGTAATCAGATAAATCTGTGCCTGGACCGAGGATTGAACCCCGGCCGCCAGCACAGAAGTTTGACACCTTACCCTTAGACCATCAGGTCACCTATCTTCAAATTCAAGTGTGTAATGGGAATATACTTTTTTCAGGGAAACTATAATTAAATAGGTTGATGAAAAACTCGGTTTTAGTGTGAGAAAGAACCAGGGCTTTGGAGTCTTTGAGTCATAAGCAATTTTGGGTGAAGTCTGAGTCAGTAGAAAAGTACCGACTCAGACTTGAAAATAAAAAAGTTATAAATTATAACGAAGAGAAAAAATTAAATGCACAATAAAATGCATATTTACTTTAATAGAAATATAGGAAAGGTTTCTTTTTCAAAAATTGTAATAAACCATATATATTTTATGTTATATGGATCAAAGTAGCCTAATGATTAACGTGATTTTTTATTATTATTTAGCACTGTGTCTTACTACCCGTTCGGATTATAGGCTTAAGTACTAGTTACACTAATGGATTAGGAATTGGGAAGGTCGCATTTAGAGAAAGTGAATCTGCATTTGTGTGGAGGGAGAGAGTAAAACCATTTCGGAACCCCTCCCCCTCAGTTCACCCGACCGAGATTAGAACCTCGATCTCCCAGTCCTTGGCAGTCGAGCTCAACATGACTAACGTGTTAGCTAATTACGCCACCGAGGCGGGTGTGGTGGTGATGAAATTTCTTATCACACTTTTAGTATTTAATATTTTAAAATGTGAATATATATTAATTAATAATACATTTAGTATCTGTATTTAGTAGAATTATTTTACTACAGTAAGTTCTTTATTACCTACTAATTAATATATACATTTGCCATTCATGGAGTAGTCAGAGCCAGACAGTAGAAAAATATATGAGTCAAAGGTTTAGCCCCCAAGTCTACAGCCCTGGAAAGAACTTTCTTTAAGTTCTTATATACAATGTAATTTTACCATTAAAACACAAAATGGGTTATTAATTTATAACCAATGAATGATACAATACAAGCCTATGGTCCCTTAGTTCCGTAGTAGATCTCAAAGGATTTACCTTCTCTGGTGTAGATCCCTAGATTAAAAAGGTCTGGCCACACCTGGCATTGAATATTATAGCCTAGAAATATTGACTTTATTATTTTTAAATTAGACCAATTCTGTTATCATGATGATCTCAACAGTTATTATTTATTTATTTTAGCACCGCGCCTTACTACCCATTCGGGTTATATGCTTTAAGTACTAATTACGCCAATGGATTAGGAAACTGGGAAGGTTGAATTAGAGGAAGTGAACCCGCATTTGCGTGGAGGGAGAGTGGAAAACCATTTAGGAAAAACCACCCCCAGTTCACCCAACCGAGATTCGAACCTCGATCTCCCCGTCCTCAGCAGTCGAGCTCAACACAAGCGTGTTAGCCAACTACACCACCGAGGCGGGTCTTAACAGTTATTGAATCTGTCAAGGGTATCCTGCAATTTATTGACAATTTTTTTTTTATCTCTAAAAAGTTTCTTACCTAATGGTGGTGTGCTCATGACAAATATTCAAGAACTGTTAATATAACACACCACATGAAGGAAATTAAACTCTATTTCTACTGGAGAGTTGGTTTATTTTGGAAAAAAAAGTTTTAATAAAAACTGCAAAAACACTGACCCTAACTCTGTTCCTCACTCCCACCCTAAATGTAGGCCCACAATTTGCTTAAACGATAGGATTCCCTTTGTTTTTGATTAAATCAAATACAATTTTTTTAATCTCAGTACACAAGCAATAATTTTAGTATGTAATTAATTTAAGAGATAGCCTACAATGTTAGTATAGGTTTCTTCTACATTACTGTAGCTCCATCTAAATGTGACTAAGCACATTCTACTCAAGTTGAAAAGGGTGATTATTGATCATTGAAAAGGAAATAAAATAATGTTGCTGGAGTAATTTGACATATTTTGTTCTAAAATAATTAACTTGATGACAATATAATAATTTGAATCAGTTGTCTTGGACCTAATAATACTAATCCTACACTTTTCTAGAAGATATCTCCTATCAGTTATATAGAATAAATTCACAGGCTATTCATAAGGATGACGTTGTAATAGGGACTACAATGAATTTACTAGTGATTCGATGAAAATAAAATAAACCGAGGCTTGTTGACCCTTTGACCCCTCTGCCCCGGCGCTCCTTTGAACGTGGGATGGTAACAGATGGACTTTATGGCACGACCATTAAGTCAAATTTAAACCAATTATCAAACAAATAAAGTTGACAGTTTAGAATAAATGAAAATTTCAATATGTAATGATTAAAGAGTTCCTGCTGCTACTAAAACTGATTCAGGAACCAATTAGTGTTAAATATATTATCTGCTACATGGTCGACGTGTCACTATGGCAATAAATCCACATTGACACGGATGGTAGTCTACTCACTGTACTGTAATCCAGATAATCCGTCCTAGTTAAATTTTAAACTCATCCCTTTTCAGGTTTGGCCCGGCATTTACCTAAAACAATAAAACACAAATTATCATAAAAAATATAACTAAAATAGTACTTATATTGCTATATTTTACAACAAAAATACATTTACTGTATACTTACCGACGTCCAAGAACGAAATGAGTAGACACTAGCGCATGCGTGAACCTACAGCAAGGCAGGGTAAATCATATTTTTTACCACACACAAATTAAATATAAAAGTATTATTTAATTTTATATGGCTTATATTATTATAATACTTTTAAAATTGTATAAATATGATAATAATTTAATATATATTAAAACACCCAAAAGGAAATTTCATTCCATTTGTTTAGGGATAAAAGTGTTGAAGAAATTTAATTGATGGTTATTTAGGAAGCACTAGTACCTGTGGCAACAAAATGAACTGCTTCAATGGGTGTAAGCAAGGTAAATAGTAATTAAATTCATAACACCAAAAGTTTTAAACAGACACAGGACAATTAAAACTGATATTCCAAAAAATGGACGTAAAAATTCAAATTCAATGAAATAAAAATAGTTTAGAAATTGATTAAACACATGAATAATTAGAAGGGTTAAACAATAATTATAAACTAAGAAGTTTATTAAAAACTATTATTACATTAGCAAAAAGGGGCGTTGCCGAAATATATTGGGTGGGGGTAAACGAGTGTTTTTCCCAACTCTGAGCATTTGAAATTTGAAAAATTTCTAAGTGGCAAAGGAGAGTACAAGGTCAATAGGCAATGTTGAGAACCGGGGTGGGGAGGTTCTGGAGGCTCCCAAGATTATTTATTATTAATTTGGAGCGATAATCAAGCCTTGAACTGAGCTTTTAAGCAACAATATGTTTAAATTTATTTGTTGATCCTGGATTTTTACAGCTGCAATTATACTTTAACAGTGCATGAGGATATAACTTGAATTATTATTATTATTTATTTCAGTTTAGCTGGATCTGAGCTAAATATATTTATTTCGATTTACAGCTATTTCATTCATATCGTGTATTTTTAGGTTAAAAAATATAGATGTATATTACAGCGGTTTCTAACAGTTTGTAGTTTATGACCACAACTTTTCTATCTGCTGCCATCGCGACCTTTTGATAACTTAAAAGTGTTAAAATCCTAATTTTGTATCACTGTGTATTACTACCAGCCCCGCCTATCTACATTTAACTACACCAGTGGGATAGGTAAAATTTAGAGGCAATGTACCTTTATTTTCATGTAGGGATATTAGGATAAGCTATCCCTGGCCAGAATTAAAATCCTTACTTCACCTTCACCAACAAACCAAACTAAAAAAAAGCGTGATATTAATCCCGCATGTCCAATAATGCGTATTTTAATTATTATAAATTGCTTATAATAATGATTATATGTGACTAATATATGGTAAAAGAGAATAGACAATCCCGGGGGTGGGGGATGATTTTATGTTGTGCTAGCAGAATTACACGGCCAACCCAGTAAACCAAGTCAGCAAGAAGCTATCAGAATGGAATAGCCAAAAGGAACCTAACCAGTAACTTGGTAGATTTTTAGAACTTTAACAACTTACATTTCCATTAGAATTTGACATCTTCCTATAATCACTAAAATCCTTGAAAAAGTACATTTAGAACTAAAACTTATATATTGTGACTCCGCCTAAAACACGTTGCGACTCCCAGGTTGGAAACCACTGGTTTATTATAATAAACTTGGAAGCAATATTTAACTAAGCTTTCTGAGATGTAGAACTCACTCGTCACTTTATCAAAAACTTAGCAATTTGGCCATGTTTATTTACAAACATTTTCAACTGTAAAATAAAGCAATAAAAAAATTTAATTGATCGATATTTCTACAGTATTTTTATATCTGTCTACCAATTTACTGCTTCATAGCCTCATAGAAAATGCCCTTAAATGTTGACATATTTTAATTTAGCTCGTGAGGGTAAACAGTATTCTTCTGATATTTTATGAAATAACTGATGTTAAATTCGAAATCAACATTCTAAACAACATAGTTATACAAGATTAAATGCAAATTAAACACTAAATAATGAATTTAAAAATGTACCCCAAATTTTAAAATGTTAAAGGATGAATAAAGAAACTTTTATTTGGTTAGATGTCGTTTACTTAATCAAATGAAAAATTATAAGAGTTGTAACAATGTAACAACGCCCTAATTTACTCCTCTTCCTTTATAGTTGTTTTGTGCCTATTTAAATTTCTTTCATGAAACTCTATTTTAATAAATAATGAAATAAGATACATCAGCTCAACTCAAACTAGTATCGATACTTGCTTGAAAAATTAGTGTTTACTTCAGAAGTCAAACACTCACACTAACCACAATGTCCTAATTTCATCAGTTAGAGCTTCCAATGAAAAAACAATACAATATTCAGTAACATTCATTGCATTTATGCCTTCAAAATTTAATAAAGCCCTAATTAAGGCATTGGCTGTACAACATATGACAATTTTGAGTCATAAAATTGCGACAGTCTAGTAGCCACGAAAGTCACAACTAAACACACTAAACATTAAACAAAACATTGGCTGACAATTCTGCCACTCCAGGCATTGCTGGATGATTGAAATTTTTCTTCTGGGCTGCTCATGTACCTTAAGCCTAGTATGCACTAGGAAACATTGTTTGCCAACATGTTGCCCTTGTTTTAGAAACAGTTGTCCAACTGGGCTAGTAAGTGAGATTGTTGATGTCTATCGTGTGCCTTTTTCACTATCCTAGGACTAACCATTTGTAAAATAACTTCAAAATCTGTAGGAGACATGTGAGTGAAGTTCCTAAAACCACAGCTGCCTTCGAACTCCAGTTCTATCGGAAGCTTATTTGCATAGTACCAACCATTATGAGGCACTTTACAGATCCAACACCTACCCCAGTTTTCTTCTGTTATGTCTTCTTGAACAGCTCATAGTTGCATATAAAGCACGAGTCATAACAGCATCCTCCTCAACACACATCTTTCACTCAACTGAACTCTATACAAAAATCAAATGTTTCATCATTGCAGTACAGATGCGAAACAATGTTTCTTTGATGTCTGCCAACAATCTGTTTCCCATGTTGGCCAACAGCTGGGAAAGAGTTGGGGAGCTGTTGGGGAAACATTTGGCCAACAATGTTTCCAAGTGCGTACTAAGATTACGATCCGTTTACATACCGAATTCGGCATAAAATCTCTGCCTACTGACAACGGTGTTACCAAACTACTTGATTAACTAAGATGTCTACAATTTACTACAGAAGGAATCTGCCTTCAATGTTTAATGATTTTTGAAGTTGCGATTTTTTGTAAAGTAAAAATCAACATTTGGCAGATTTCAAATTTGTCTGTACAAGTATATGGTTAAGGACTTTCATAGTAGAAAGTAAGCCTAGTGGAGTACAGAATAAGCCTAGAATTTCTAATCTCTAGATCTCAAATCTCACAAAATTCCCAACTTTCAAGCTTGTAACCGACATTGGAGAGGTTAACCCCCCCCCCCCCCCCCNCCCCCCCCCCAGCGCCCAACACCCTGACGTAACATACATGATTGGCTGTCATTTCTCTGCTCCCCAATATTACTCACTTTATGGCATTAGCACTTGTTAGTAAAAAAGAGAAGACTTCTTGTGAAACTATTTAATTATTCAATTCATCAAGTGATAAATTTGGTGAACATTAGACTACACATAGGCCTACTACTACAAAGAAAAGATTTGCAGGTCATTTGATGCAAAAATCTGTCGTGTATCTCTCTATGACAGAAAATGTATGGAAATAACTTTTGACCTGTTAATTATTCCAGAGCAAGAATCAATTGTGTTTGCTCCAATGAGTATTTTTTATTTGGAATCTTAGTGTGTTTTCCATCCACCTTGGTGGAAGAAAGCAATAATTATTGAATTGTTGATAAAATAATCAATTAGCCTGCTGAGTGAATTTTAAATTGAAATTTTGCCTATTAGTAGAATAAGCGAGGACGGTACAAGGCCACTGAAACTGTGTGCAAGAAATGGAATAAAGGCGGAGAAAAGTTGTTACGAGAGGAAAAGGGAAAGGCATAAAATTACTAGATACAGTTGGAATCGGGATCAAAGATCTGTAATGTATTACTTTCTTATGGATAAGGCAATGAAAAGGCAGACTGTAAACGTTAAGGTAATACCAATTGTGTCTCTTGATAGTGACCACAGGTTGCTAGTGGCAGACATAATGAGATAGGAATATTGGAGTAAAGTATTAAGTCAAGAAAAAAGGATAAGGTTGTAAACATTTAAAACAATGTGGAAGAGGAAAGATAACTGTATTTAAGAAAGGCAAGAAGCTTAATGCTCAAAGATGAGATTCAAAGTGTAGAGGTGTGATTGAAAAGGTTTATGAAAAGCTTGGTGGGAGCTGTAAAGGAGGTGTGTGGGAGGACAAGAAATAAGAGGAAACGGAAAGAAAAATTATGGTAGATTGAGAGAGTGAAGGAAGCAGTGTAGTAGTAGAACAAATCATTTAAAAGGAATTTAAAGAATAAGAACGATGAAAGTGAAGAAGAGTATAGGGAGAGGAAGAAAAGAAGAGCGAAGAGGGTCAGGAAGGATTGGATCCAACAATGAAAAAAGATGCTGGAAAGAGATGTGGAATGAAGTAAGAAGGTATAATATAGCCAGGTAAGACACAGGAGGACAGAGAAAAGACAAAATAAAATATTAGAATAATTTATGAAAAGAGGGGGAAGCCATAATAGGAAAAGAAGAAAAGTAAATATGGAGGGGATATTTTGATATGTTCCATCTGGAAAGGGATGAGAATGAAGTAGACGAGCATTAATAGTTATCAGAAGAGGAGGGAGTGGGTCCCACATGGAAAGGGGTGGAGGATGAAATTGGCAAAATCACCGGATGTGGATGAACTGTTGAAATGATAAAAGCTGAAGGAAAAGCAGGAATACAATGGTTATACAAATACAGGATGCTGAGAGTGATATGGGAGGAGAACAAGGAACCGTAATACTGAAACATGGGAATTAGAGAACTGGTTTTTAAGAAAGGAGACAAGGAAAGATGTACGAATTATGGGAGAGTAACGCTGATATGCAAGTTAAAAAAATAATTAGAAGATGATGAAATAGAATATGAAAGAAAATGAAAGGTAGACGAAGATAAGAATAACATTAATTTAGGGAACAGAGGTCTACATGGACTTTTCTCCGCTATATAATAGACAATGGAATGAAGGTATGCATTTGGGAAAGACTTGGTTATGATGTTAGTGACGTGGAGAAGACACGATATAAATAAAAAGTATGTAAAGTGAGGAAGAACCTGGAGTGGAAAGAAAAGTTGTAGTGAGAGTGAAGATTATGTATGAGAATAAAATTAACTGTGTTAATACAGAAACTGTATAGAGGGAGAGGTTACAATTTTATAGAGATGGAGTGAAGCAGGGGAGTGCACTCTTACCACCAATATTTGTAATGGTAAGGACACTTTGGGAGGAAAGAATGAACGCCACTATGGTTGCTGATGACTTTATGGTATAGGAGAAGGAATAGAGAGTACACAACCAGCTACAGGAACAGAATAAGTGAAAGATTGTGGAATGTAATTTAGCACGGTGACTGTAAAATAATGAGGTTATGGTTATGACCAGGAAGAGGATAAGGCCTAGTAAATCTATAAAGTCAGATGGAGTAGAGCTGAGAAAAGTACAGAACGTAAATATCTTGTAAGCGTGATTGAAGCAATGGATGGGTAAAAATTTGTTTTATAGATTTGTAAGAGAGCTGATATGGAGAAGATCTAGATCTGTCTAGGGCATACTTTGTACACCCATGACCCAATATAAAGCAGAAACGTAAACATGGAATGTAAGAGAGAGTAGGAAAGTGGAGGCTATGGGAATAAAGTTTGTGAACTATGTTAGCTGTCACAAGGAACAACAGGATATGAAACTAAGTTATCCGGGAAACAGCGGGAGTATGTGAAATAGTATGGTCATGTAATAAGAATGGAAAAGTAAAGGATACTATTAAGAATGACAGAGGTTAAATATGTAGGAAAATGACTGCAAGGTAGACCAAGACATGGGAAAAGCAGATAACAGAAAGTGTGCAAATGATAGAATAATGAAAGCAATTAAAGGAGAAAGCTAGGTAGAACACTCATTAGTAAACTATCAACAAAAATAGATTGTTGGGCCTCACTGTTCAGTCGGCCGTTGTATCTTTCCTCCGCACTTGCACAGGCGCAGGTCTCTCTACTTCCTGGACCACTCAACAGTCAATGTTCTCTAAGCCACCCATGATGGGTTTCCCACTGTAATCAGCGCCCATGAGAACTCCAAGGTGTTTCCGCACGTAACTCTAAAAACCCTTATTAGGTTTCTCAAATACTCCCCCCGCCCCAATATTAATATGTTTTCTTTGTTCCAGAACTTCGCAAAACGCGACAACCCATCTTTTATTTGCGAACCACACGATGTGACCAATTGGTCGGTATGTGTTGGAACTTGCTCTCGTGCTCACCTTCAGGGAGCATCAAATCATGCCATTGTGATTGAGAACTTCTCTTTCCATTGGCTCGCTTGGCGGCCACTATCGTTCAAGTTTTCCTGCGCCAATGGGAAGCTCTCTTTTCTCTCATTGGACAAGGCCAGGCAGCAGTGGAGGGTATTTAACATGGGGGTTCCTTGGTCAGAGGCCAGTTGAAGAGTCGCTACCCAACTCGGGTGCGCCGTTTGAAAGAGCTATTAAATTGTCTTATGTTACGTAATAGCAATACTGTCTTAACTCTCTCTCATTCCGCCATCATCCTTTACCTCCCATCGCGACTCACGTTGCCGGGACTCCATCCCACTTCCCACCGTGACTCACGTTGCCTGGGACTCTATCCTACCTCCCACCGCGACTCATGTTGCCGGGACTCCATCCTACCTCCCACCGCGACTGCCGTTGCCGGGACTCCATCCTACCTCCCATCACGACTCACATTGCCGGGACTCCATCCTACCTCCCACCGCAACTCACGTTGCCGGATCACCATCCTAACTCCCACCACGACTCACGTTGCCGGAACTCCATCACATCTCCCACCACGACTCACGTTGCCGGGAATCCATCCTACCTCCCACCGCGACTCACGTTGCCGGAACTCCATCACATCTCTCACCACGACTCACGTTGCCGGGAATCCATCCTACCTCCCACCACGACTCACGTTGTCGGGACTCCATCCTACCTCCCACCGCAACTCACGTTGCCGGAACTCCATCACACCTCCCACCACGACTCACGTTGCCGGGACTCTATCCTACCTCCCACCGCGACTCCATTATACCGCCCATTGCGACACCCATGTTGCCGGAACTACTTCCTTCTACCACTCCACCCTTCCCACCTACTTGTTCTTGTCACCGACGATTCCACGGGATGGTCTACACCCAACGCTCCGGCAAAGCCCACACGTGTCTTAACACAACGTCGCCGTCATCGTGACATCAACCAGTTACCCCCAAAGCCGCGGCGAGGGATAACAAGATTTACAATATGAGACATGTATTGTAGATCTTATTTATAATTGGTTGAATGGGGACAGAGTAAGGTAGGACCTATCACAAGTACAGTTTTACCAAGTTCTACTTATCCTGATAACATGTCGCATCACCTTCATAGTAGGCTGAGTATTTTTTGAGTTTGTGGTTTATAATCATACACAAATCGATTCAACAAGGCCATGAGATGAACATGTGTCGATTTGCACTAGTTGTGCTGAAACACAACACCAAATGAAAGCACCCTCATCCAAAATGTGTAGCGCAACCCCTGTAAATAATTATAACTGAAATTATTTGGGAAGTAATTTTTTTTATTTGTACAACTCTAGATTTTAAACAATGTACATAATTTTTCCACCTAACACAAAACATTTCCTTTGTATTAAATATGCATCCATGATCAAGACATTATCAGATAAAAATACAAAATAACATTCCATTGCAAGTTTAATAAAACAGTTTTATTAATTGCATGTCCTTAACATAAAACATATGTGATAGTGTTTGTTTTGAGACTTCAAAATAAACAAATTTAGACATGTGTGAGTATCAGCAATATTTTAGAGCTTGGTATAAATGAGGAAATAAATTTAACGGCCATATAGAGTGCAAATTAATGTTAGGAAGAAAAGAATAGTATTTCCTTCACCCTCTGTGTTCACATTTAACGGTGCCATTCGAGACAGTTTCAAAAGCTTTGATAGAGGAAGAAATGCAGTATTAAATATTTTTAAAAAACAAAACAAAACTCCATAGTATGTTCTAAGATTAGCCCAACACTGAACAAATAATATGTCATTCAACATTATTAAGACACATTTTAGTGGCAGAATGGTGTTAGGTGACAGGTGTCATTATCACGTTAAGACTAGCCCGCTGATGATGGGGAGATTGAGGCTCAAATCAGGGTCGGGTCTGCTATGACTGGTTTTTCCTAAATAGTTACCCAATCTCTTTCCATGCAAATGTGGGTAGATTACCTCTAAAATGCTTCCTTTCTCATCGCTACACCAATGAGGGAATTATCATATAATTGTATAGCCTGAACAGATAAGACACGATGATAAGGAAAAAATAAAGGTTCTTAAGGAAATTGAAAAAAAAAAAACTTTTATCAACAAACTAAAACTCCTACAAAAATCGCGAGCGAGCTTCTTTATGACTTAAGACTCAAGCTCGAAATAATTTATATTTACACAGCCCTAAATGGTTAAATTAATCATTTTCAACAATTGGATGTTTATTTTATCTTTTATAACCACTATGACATTATAATGTAAATATCATACTCAAATGTTCCACAAGTAAGTATACTTTAACTTAAGTTTAAAGATGCAAGATGTTTTGCTTTTTTTGCTTAGATATCGTGAACACCCATATATTCAGATAATCTTTAAAACTCGACTATAATATAAAACACAATAAAAACTTATGCGTTTAAGGCATATTTTGTTAACAGATGTAATTTAAAACTGTAAAATGTTTTGATTCAAAATAAACAAACTCACATTTGTTATTTATTTCAGTTACTTACACATCATGACTATTTGTGTATAAATTATCAACTCAAATAAAATAAACCTTTTAAAACTTAAAAACATTAAAAATACCACAACAAATTTAAAATATTAACAGTTGAATAATTCTTTTGATACAGCTAAGCCATCTCCCTCTCCATCAAACATTTCATGAAGGTAATAAAGTTTATTTGCTGGTTTAATTCAAGGTTAGTTCAATAGTGCCCCTTAGATCATAGCTCATATAATGTGTTTTAAACAAAATAATGGGGCATGTAAACTTGCCAATCTTACAAGTGAATGAATGTATACAACAAGTTTTTTCCAACAAATAAAGCTGTTTTTTTTTTACATTTAT
The DNA here is from genome assembly GCA_902151425.1 of Timema shepardi. Taxonomy (NCBI): domain Eukaryota; kingdom Metazoa; phylum Arthropoda; class Insecta; order Phasmatodea; family Timematidae; genus Timema; species Timema shepardi. Next base: position 324,152 of record CABFVX010000170.1, on the reverse strand, counting down.
TGACTTGGGTACTCAAAGAATTGACTCTAACATGGTCTGGTGAAAATACCTAGTCTCAAAGAGGCCATATTCAAACATTTTTAATCTGACTAAAACAAAGAATAAATATTCTATTGTAAAATTGTATTTGAATACATGACAAAATAAATAACAGTTCTAGTATGGTGTATTTGCTTTGGGAAAGATTGAAATAACTTTACCAAATTAGTAATACACGTTTAACTTCAGTTCAGTATTCAAGTACTATACTCCATTACCGGTAGGAATTACTCTCTGAAAGGTCTTTTTTCCTACCAATATTCTACTATATAATAGATTTTTGGTAAGGAAAAATGCCTTTCAGAAAACAATTTCTATGCTGAACAGACTTTAAATAGCTTTTCTGGGAACTGTACCATACCACTAAACCAATTTTACACATAAACGAGACAAAATTAGCAAAATAAAAGTGTACATATAAGATTTTTTTTAAAGAACCATCAAATTGTATGACATGTGAACAAAAAATGTGAGCAGAGAAGAGGCGAAAATGAACATGTCTGATGAGGGCATAAGAAAGCGATTTGGTCCAAGAAGAATACAAACTAAGCTATTCATGGAAACAACACACACACCAGTATCTCTGGTTCAAAATGCAAGTTGTGCCAAACAAACCACACTTAAATACACATGAGTTTTTGAATTACTCTGACCTTGTGTTAAAAACTATGGCGATTATTCACTCTTATTATCAAACAAGACACGGATAAGATGTACTTTCCATGTGGCTGATAAACAACGCCATTTTATTTTTGTCAACGTGTCCTACTACCTGTTCAAGTTATTTGCCTATGATAATTACCATAATGGGGTAGGGATAAGGAATCATTTTAGGGGTAATATACCCGCATTTGTGTTAAGGGAGAGTGGGAAACTGTTTAGAAATAAAACTCTCTCTATACACCTGATTGGGATTTGAACCTTGATTTCCATCAGCAAAAGGCCAGTCTAACACAAGAACGACAACTTAGACCTATTTGGCGATTGAAACGGGTCATGTTATGTTCCAAGATAAACAATATATTATGGTATAGGTAGTCCATAAACTATTTGTTAGAGAATTAATGTAGGTGTGAGTTATAGTTCAATTTTCATTTCAAGGGCCTAACCTGATAACTAGAAAAGTTACATTTACTTTAAGCGTTTATAAGTCAAATATTGTGATCTTCAGTTGTTACGTTTGACAGATATTACCAATAACCATAAAATAATACAAATAATTTAGTAAAATGCAATCAATTTTGAGTGTAAAAAAATTTGTGTTTGTATTTTCTAAAAGATTCTTTCGATGAAAAATGAGTTATATCTAAGAGGTTTAGGATGAAGAGCATGAAATGTGACTCACATGCATGGCCTTTTGTTGTTCAATTATAATATGAACCAGCGAACAAACCACCAAGCCCATCTATTTTCCCTTGTTCTCGCAAATGTAATTGTACCAATTAGTAATAAATATTTGCTCACAGCAGGGATGGGACCCTTGAATCCTTAAGGATATTAAAGGAGGTGAGACTCAAATCCCTAAAAAAAATTGTTTGCAATTTTTCAAGTTAAATTCGTTTTAAAGCTCAAATATTGCTTAGTAGTGGTTCAAAAATAATTTTAATTATAGGATTAACTTAACAACTAGGCCCCAGACCATTATTTTAATATTTAACTAAATGTATGGATATATTAAAAGAAAGAATGTTAACATGTATTCAATATTTCTATTTTACATATTCTTTTATATTTATATTTCCATTTATCTTCATAATTTTATCAAAGATTTAGATTCGTAAAATAGTGAATTCAACCCAACTTTGATTCATAGTATTATTAGCTGTGCTAGATGATAATTTATGGAAAGTGTGTGTGGAATTGTATCATCAATTGATAACAAATTGGTGACCTGGCGGTCTAGGGGTAAGGTGTCAGACTTCTGTGCTGGCGGCCGGGGTTCAATCCTCGGTCCCGGCACAGATTTATCTGATTACCAAACCCTTCCTTCACCTCTGGCAAGACATCTTGTGAATGTGGGGAATGCCAGGCCTTCAACGTGGTTCGGATTCCACGTTAAACTGTAGGTCCTCCATTTCATCTCACAAACACCCTACCATTACACATTAGCGTAAGTGCGTACAACCTGAACGGGTAGTAAGACGCGGTGCTAATAATAATAAAGATAACTAATTCTTTAAATTGGAGATAAAAAGTGAAGGATATAAGTGTACATAATAATTGGATACTAATACTTAACAATGCAATTTTAAAGTAAAAAATAGCTAATTTTTTAAAATTCTTATTGTTCAGTATTTATAAGTGATACTTATTTTATTAATAGAGTTATTGAAAAGACCCCTATCGACAAAGTTTGGTACAATTTAAAATGTGAAATAACAAATAGATTTCAAGATAATGCAAAGCGTCCATTTTAATAAATGTTGGGTGTTTCTCCATTCTTAAGATGTACCCTACTGGATTTTATATACCTTGCTTTTCTGTTATATTCTCTTGAGAATCAATTTGAAATATCAAACTTTATATTTAATTTATCATCACCCTGGGTTATTGTATTATAGACCTCCATTTAATTCTACTTATTTGTAAATGTTCAAATTTTGTCAATATATACAAAGACAAATTTTAATAAACCCGTAATGAAATCCTAGGAATAGAATATTTCGAAAACATTTTTTTTTTCTAAACGATGTGTATACATGCAAGCAACTCTCAACTTTGATGCAAACCGTGAAAAACTAAGCTTTAGACTTGTGTTTAGTCAACTCTTGATCCAAAGTGATGTCGAAAGTAATGCGGAAGAGGAAATATTATTGCACTAGACTGGTGCTGCGATTAAATTACTGTAATGTTCGAAATTAAATGTGTGATTAGGAAAGATTAGAGGAAGCAAGGATAAGTTGGTATTGTCATATATTGAAGATGTGAAAGGAGATGATACCAAAGATAATCATGGAGATGAAGTATATGTAGGAAAAAGACAGCATGGGAGACGAATATACGGAAGGAGCAGATAACAGCAAGTGTTCAAGTGAGACAAGAAGAAGGAAGGAGGAAGATTGGTGGAAGGATGTAGGAAGATGGAGACATTCTACTAAACTGACGCGGCTACAGGCTGGAAACAATTCATGATGATGTGGTTTAAGCTGCAATTCTTAAACTCCCAAGGCCTGAGAAAGTAGTCCTAACACATTTGTTTAAGTGTTGGTATCCCTCAAAATGCTAAATAATTAAATAACATTACAAGAACTATGAAAATACTACTGATTTAAAAAACACGTATTTTAAGTTGGAAATATTAATAAGACTGTGTACCTAGCTAACATCAAGATCGAAACTGTAAACCAATGTATAATCAAGCGACCCGTTTTTATTCAATTTTTACTCTGTTAATACTTCAAAAGTTTTTAAGCATATTTAATGTTCAAGTCAAAATTCACCAGTAAACATTCTATTCCCTTAGATATAATTATTTTCTAAAATAAAAAAAACATAAGACAAAATTATCTAAAAATATATATTCCAGAAAGATTTTATTTTGACACAAGTAAAGTCATTGTTTATAAGATATTTTATAAAATGGAGTGCAAGCTGGATATGAAAATATATTTTAAATGGTGGAAGAAAGAGAAGCCTACCTAAAAAAAGAGGATCAAATTAATCTTGATAGCCTTGCACAGCGGTCCTCAAAATTTTTCAAGACAGTTTCACGAACGTCCATTCCAAATGTTCCTTACTTTGTCTCATACAAACACTATTCAGAATATTTGTTTGCACGACCCACCAAGGAAAATGATTTAGTAAAATTCAAATCAATATAATTCAATCAGACACCTTAGCTCAGTTGGTAGCGTACTGTCTACCGAGATGAGAGTTCTGAATCGATTCCCGGCATGGCCGAAAAATATACCCTTTCACAATGATGAATTAATGGCCAGGGACTGGATATTGTGCTTGTACTAGTCTTAAGTTATATTATAAGGCATATGAAGCTATGACAAGCCTAGAGTAGAGGAAATACATGGCTTGAATAAAAAACTAACCTAGGCCAGAGGCTGGAAACAAAAACGGATTTAAAGTAAATCATTTACTCAAATTCAAATTATTAAATTTTCTTTTATTTAATTAATAAGGTATATTAACTTCATCGAATGATATGGTAGTTATTTAGCAAGTCTCTTAGATACATTTACTACTTCATTGCTCAGTAAGTTCTTAATGCAATGTATGGGCTTGATGAAGTGATGCCTGTTTCCCAAAGTCTTATCTAAAATTCCCGCCTCTCCCCCCCAAACATGCTAGCCAGGCCCAATTTGGGAACTGGTGATCCAGCACAAAATATGACTTAAATGTCTTAGTATTGAATTCAAACAAAAGGAAATAGAAGCCCCAATGAGGGGGCTTTGACAAAGAAGAAAAAGTACACGCTCCAGTGCATTATCACAGAATTACATTAAAACACACTTTATTCCTAGTTGTAGGTGACCTGGCGGTCTAGGGTTAAGGTGTCGGACTTCTGTGCTGGCGGCCGGGGTTCAATCCTCGGTCCCGGCACAGATTTATCTGTTTATCAAACCCTTCCTTCACCTCTGACAAGACATCTTGTGAATGTGTGGAATGCCAGGCCTCCACTGTGGTTCGGATTCCACGTTAAATTGTAGGTCCTTCATCTCACAATCACCCTACCACTACACATAAGCGTAAGTGCGTATAGCCCAAACGGGTAGTAAGACGCGGTGCTAATAATAATAATATTCCTAGTTGATGTAAAAACGTAGTTCAAGGTTTATTAACACCGGAGGCAACACTTAAAGGTCAACAACACAAGCGAATTAAATAATTTCCACCTGGATAATAACAGGATAATTGTCCGATATCTTACTTCAGTCAGTAATGTGTGTGCTTAGAAGACTAAGGGCACAGGTTCAATTCCTGGCATGGCCGAAAAATTGATCATTGGTTAAATGTGTTTTTCCCCTTACATAGTGACGAACTAAGGGGGCGGGGGCCTTTTTCTATTCTAGATTTAAGTTAGTTTGTAAGTCATGTGCACTTATAATCAGTCAGTTCAGAAAGTGCACATTTAATACCTCAAATATAAAGTTTATAGTAACACATTCAATTTTGTACACTGTTAAATGTTAAAATACAAAATTAATAATGCTACCAAAATTTGTGGTAGAAGTCTGTTATTCTTCCTCTTACAAAGTGGATTTCCTGCTTGCGTTAGTTTTTACTAACTATATTTCTTAATTTCAATGTTTTAAAATTGACACAAACACAATAACTTTAAATGAGTTCACAGAAGAAATATTATTAGGAGTGACGTTGTCCATGCAATTTGGGCTGGGTGAGATAGTAGAGGAAGCAAGGGTGAGATGGTATGGACATGTAATTAAGATCAAAAGAAAAGAATCCCAAGTAGCATGATGAAGTTGAGGTCTGTAGGGAAAAGACCGCAAGGGAGACCAAGGAAGAGATTAGAGGACCAGATAGCAGCAAGTGTGCAAGTGTGTGCAGAAGAATGGTGGAAGAGACAGAGGAAGACAAGAGGCATTTTACGGTTCACGATAATGATGATGTGTTCTATCAAATATTTTATTTTCTCACAAATAAAATTTAATACTAATTTGTTCATTGCATAATCATCTTTACAGTTATCTTTCTCGCTTGTTCAAGTCACAGCAAAACCAGGAGTAAATTCACATATTGGTGATTTTTTATTGTTGTAAATATGCAACAAGACCTTTTTAAAAAGCCTTCAACCACTTTTTCATGACACCAGGAAGCCTAAATTAATAGCGTCATCACGTTCATTAATAACATAAATTACAGAAAGATTATAATACTAGTAAAAATATTGCTAGCCCGATAAACAAATTTTATTTTTCTTTATTTTTTTTTAATCAAAAACAATTATTAGCTATGACTATTTTGAACTCGCTAAAAAAGTTTGGTTTTAAATTATTTCCTAAAACCACTAAAAAATCAAAACTAAACATAAAAAAAAAAGTTACACAATGATTTAAAGAAATTAAGCCCTGTGCAGCCAAAATACATAATGAACAGTTACATTTTTTTTTCCAACAACTATACAGCTCACTAATGATACTTTTAAAGTAAAAATATGGTGAATGAAACATTCGAACAAGAAATTTACATATAGTTTGGATGGGATCCTTTCCGCCATACGAGTTAATTTACATGCCCTCGCTTTGATTGTTTTGCCCTAAGATCCCACTTTTAGCTAAGCAAGTGAGTTAACATAACATAGTTTATAGTTCAATAAGCCAATTTTGTTGCTCAAAATCAAAATATGACAAAAAGTTATTCTTCAAGGATTCATTGCAATCCTAATGTCTCCCGATTATTTGTATAAAAGTTTGGGTTACTATCCAATTAACCTGTCAAACATTAAACTGTTTCCTTCCCCTCTGACAAGACATCTTGTGAATGTGGGGAATGCCAGGCCTCCACCGTGGTTCGGATTCCACGTTAAACTGTAGGTCCTCCATTTCATCTCACAATCACCCTACCATTACACATTAGCGTAAGTGCGTATAACCCGAACGGGTAGTAAGATGCGGTGCTAATAATAATAATAATAATAATTAAACTGTTAAATATATCATATTATTAAATAAGGTTATAGATTCTTTCTAAGCTTATTTACTCTTCATGTAGGACTATAATTATTTTTAAAAAATGTTCACCTTTTCCCCCCGTTAATTTCTAATTCATTTTGCCATATTTAGTATTTCATATGGGTTTGACTTTATTCGTTTTTATTTAGTTTTAAAATAAGTATCAAAACATTGCACAGTAAGAGGTGTGCAAAACCCACTTTTTTTATTTGAAGTGAGGTCGAAGTTAATAATATGAAATATCCCTGACACCAAATAAAGTTTAAGTATATATCAACATAAAAAACATTGTTCAGTGTTGGATAAAAATACTATACTTTGTATAACCAAGTAAATATTAAAATAATATTAAATTACTATCACAAAATGTAATTTGATTATTTTAGATTTTTTCCATTACTTTATCAATGATAGAAATATCAACAAAAAATAATAAACATAAATGAACGGTTTTTTGTTGTTTTTTTGTGAAGCGACACTTTGTAATTTTTGAACCTGGAATTTTACTTTAAAATTGAAGCCGAAGTGAACAAATATATGAAGCTAAGAAGAATTTTTCAAGAGTTTTATACTCTCTCTTGCACAGTAATGTATTAACTAGTATTTTCTTCCATGACTGATGGATGAATCAATGATCTAATAAAAATGAAATAAAATAACTTGTTGCATAGCATCAAAAAATATCATTCGAAACAAGATTAATATTTTACGGTAAACTAGTGAATACATTTTTGAGTGTTTTTTAATAAAGTATTCAATGATAATAATTGCCTTCCCTAGGTTATCAGTAGTCAAATTATTTTCATAACACAATAAATGTAATAGTTTAACTTCAGAATCAAACTATCATTCTAAAAATACTTTCAACAGTAGAAAAAGTAGTTTTGGCAAACAAATTTTGCAAAATTTCACAAGCATGATGTTTGAATTTTTTTTTAACAAAATATGAAATATTTTAGGAAAATGATATGGAATTTTTAAAAAACTATTTTTTTTAAAATCCCAACAGGATTAAAGAAAAATAGGGTTTAAATGTATTTGACAATATGAGTATTTTTTTCCTCTTTTCGTAAATATGTGACTAGTTATTAATGTTTTTAACATCTTTATTGTCGTGTGTTCTTACACATTGGTTAGTTGTGCACGATTAAATATCTTAAGTTAATTTGAGATAATTAGAGTGACATTATCAAAAATGAGAACTTTCTTTCGTTTGAGAAATATAATTTATCTCTAAACGTTTAAAAATGAGGTGGCCCAATGGCCGAATGGTTTTATAGTGGAAATTGATAAAGAAAAAAGAAAAATAAACTAATAAGAGTAAATTTAATGAAGAAAGCCTACCTAGGTAAAGAGTAAATATGTGAGAAGAATCCAATGCAAAAAGGTGACATCTTTCTTTCTTCTGTCTTCTTTAGTAGAAGTAGTCACACACTCATTTAAACACTAATTTTAACACAAATCGAGTAATTTTTCGGCATTGTTGCTTTTATCGAACAAAAAGAGAAGAGGGGGTACAGGATTCTTCCTACATTTTTCCTCTTTCCCTATATGTGGTTTCTTCATTAAATTTACACGCTTAGTGATATTAATTTTGTGTTTAGTTATAGCTTTTAAATTGTTTAATCCAAATTCTACTCTTAATAGTTTCATAAATTAAGAATATAAGTTCTAAGAGCAAAATATTGATAAGTCATAGATAAAATAATATATCTTGAACCAAAATTATATTTCTAAATGTCTATAAATGTTTGTCTGAAGCACCATTTCCATTACTTACTATCTTTTACCAACTTCTTTCAAAGTCTGTTCATAATGTAAACCATGCTAAAAGGATATTAAGACAAACACGTTGAATTAAATGTTTCAAACGAATGGATAATGGCTGACATTTATCGGAGCAATGCAGGAAGCAACACCTCTTCGCGTGACTTTTAGGAGACCTGAAGATTTGTTCACTCTTCTCTGACTGCACCAGGGACCAACGCAACACTTTCAGACTACAAGCAAATAAATAAATGAATTTACGAATAATAAACATATGCCGACTGTTATTTATAAAAAAACAATTCATCAAACTCAAAATAGATAAAATTCAGCCTACAATACAAGTTGTATTAGTAGTACAGCTTGTTTGAGCCATTTACAATATTACTATCATATATAAGACTAGGTTTTAAGGTTTAAAAAAAATTATGTCGAGGGATTGAAGGTTGTGGTAGAGTATAATAAATGGAAACTATCGATAGTTGGTTCATACTGAACTTTACTTTTACTGGCAGTTGAAAGGTTACTAAACCGGTTTTCGAAGCATCCTCCTCACGAATACGTCACTTTTACGATTTATGCCAAATAAATATTGTACTATATTTAATAGCTTTTCCAATTGTTCAGAAAAGGATAAAGTTAATATGAACAAACTATATCTGCAATCTTGTCATTGAGCACCGTGGAACCACAATTCTTTATCTTTTTTTTTGTGAATTTTACATATTTTTTTTAACATCATCAATTTATGGTTTTGGTGGTGGTATGTGGTTTTTTTATCATGTATAAAGTGATATTTTATAATCCTCTTTAATCTTAATTTTGAATTTTGATTATTTATTTATTCTAATGGTTTAAATTAGGAGGGATAGCCAGTACACTTACCTTGGTGATACTGTCGACTCTCTTGACCTCATAAAGCTTGTCTGTGACAGTGAAAGCTTGTCCTTAAAAATGTGTGTGTTTTTTAGTGTTATATCTAAACAATTTCTACTCTACTGTCACAAAGGTAAGCGTGCTGGCCATACCTCATAATTTAACCCATGATTTAGCCTAGTACTCTATTCCAAATAACCTTATTTGTTCTAATGTATTTTTTTGTGTAAACAATCTTTTTTTTACATTTTCTTTTTGTGTGTGCACGTTAATTAATTATCTAGGAGTGAATATGGTCAACAACTCCAAATGTGTAATTAAGGAGGTCATGGCAAAAACAAGATAACCCCCATGAATTTAGATGGAATATTGTCACTCTTCAAATGTCTACAAAATTTCTAGCTTAGTTAACAAAATTGTTACCTAATAATCAAGTATTTGTTCATTTACTTACACTGCACAGTTAAATATTCTATGCTTCAACTCTTATAAGCCACCTCTTTAACTCGACTAAACTCAAAAGCCTGATACGGCAAATCACTTTACAAAATGTACAATGCTGTTTATAAATAAATGTCCTAAATTTGCATAGCTTAGTTCTGAAACAAAAGCTTCTTTCTACAACACCACTGTAGATTTTAACATTTATGGTTTGAATAACAAAGTCATATTTAACCCTGCAGGCACATTACCACTTTCAATCACTAATCATAAAAAATAACAGTTCTTCACATATCTTATAAATTATATTTTTTATGTGAACAACCCTTTTTCAACGACAAAAAAAACTTTTTTCATTTAAATATTTTTTTGGTCTTGCTACATTAACAATAAACTAATAAAATTAACAAACAAGGATTATCTTTTCAAATTGTTCTTGTCCTATTTGTGGGTATATATAATATACTTATATTTTCGCAAGAAATAAAAACTGCAAATAGTCGTTTATTTTTAATCACCTTTCTATGCAAGTTTAATGTCACTTAGGACTAATCACCTTGCCAGTATCTTCATGACCTTGATACTTGGGTTTCCCATGCGTGAATGGAAGGTATCTATATTTAATCATATGCTGAAACAAAGAAGAAAAGAAAACAAGTGAATGGAATGAAAACAAAACAAATAAATTAGCACTAAATAATGACGTATTATTTTCCCTTCAACTAATTGATTGGGTTATATGCTTATGGAATAGTTATTGTACTGTGTTAACGATAAGAAAAGTTGCATTTAATATTATTATTATTAGCACCGCGTCTTACTACCCGTTCGGGTTATACGCACTTACGCTAATGTGTAATGGTAGGGTGATTGTGAGATGAAATGGAGGACCTACAGTTCAACATGGGATCCGAACCACGGTGGAGGCCTGGCATTCCCCACATTCACAAGAAATCTTGTCAGAGGTGAAGGAAGGGTTTGGTAGTCAGATAAATCTGTGCCGGGACCGAGGATTGAACCCCGGACCCCTCAGCACAGAAGTCTGTCACCTCACCCCTAGACCACCAGGTCACCGGCATTTAATAGAAGTGTACCTGCATTTGTGTGATGGAGAGTGGAAAAACATTTAATTAAAGTCCCTCAATACAACTAACCGGGATTCCAGCCTCCTCTCCCTATAATAGGCAGTTAAGTCTATTACGACCCCGACTGGGTTTGAATCCACTAACGTGAGGTCCTGAAACAAGTACTTCCCCCCAAGACCACCGACGTTGGCCCCTTGATTGTTGTTCTTACCTTTATTTGCCTCTTCAAGGTAATGCAGGTAAGGGTAATAAAATACATGACCAGGATGGGCCAGAACACAGGTATGTTGAAGCAGTCGAAGAAGGTGCAGATCACAGCAATAACCGTCGACTTGGTCACCGAGTACCAGAACTTGAACTCTGGCAAGCGCCGGATAAAGGGTCGAAACTCCTCGTTGGCTCTGGTAGGGAGCTCGGGCCCATCATCTGCCCCAAAGCCAAGAATGACATGAGCAATTAGATAAGAAAACATTTAAAATTGAAATAAAATTAATAACCTAAAATTCTGGCCATCATTTGCACAGTTAAAAATATATTTTAATATAATGCACCTCAAACGAGTCTGGTCTTTATATTTACACAATAAAAACGTCCAAAATATGTTGTGTAATTTACTTCTAGTTTTCATATTAAATTGCTTAATTTTTACATAGGCGAAGAGATAAATGGGGAGTGTGGTTATTAGTTATTACTTAAATGAAATATTAAGTAATTTATGCAACATCTATTTTTGTGTATACATGTATGCATGCGCATGCATGCGCACACACACACACACACCACCTCTCCCTTCAGCAACAGTGTCTAGGTAAAACAATATTATCCTTAGGGATTACAGATTGGTCTTTTGAATCCATTGAATATAAAAGAAAATTATTAAAAAATTAATCCTCATTTTTTTGAGTTAGCACAAATCTGTTGTGTCAAGAGATTTGTTTTATACAACTTAGTGATATATAGGATAGACTTGTTGCGTACGGAAGATGGAGGATATGGCCAGGGAAATAATTTAAGAACAAGTCATTAGTATTTTATATTAATCACTTATGACTAGGGATGGGCCTTCGAATCCTTCTAAGATATTTGGGATTAAAGACTCAAATCCCTAGGAAAAAATCAATTGTTTAGATGAAATTTGTTCTAGAGCTCTAATACAGTTTATTGCTTGTTCAAAACTTATTAAAGTTATAGGATTAACTTTGACCCCAGAGCAGTAATTTAACACCTAAATAAATGTATTATTGTTATAATGAATGGAATATAGTAAATAATGTTAAAATTTAGTTACTATTTGTATTTTATATTGCCCCTTATGTTAATAATTTTTCCAAAATTCGGATTCGGGATTAAAAGATAAATTGGAGATTTGGATTTGTATAACAAGTGGTTTACCATCATAATCTAAGGCCGGGTCAATTTTTGGTGACAGGAATGCTATAAAAAGGTTTAAATGGTAGATTCCAAGAGCATACGTGATTATGTACCAACCCTGAAACATAAAGAAAAATAATTAAATTCGAACAGATTATAAGAAAAGAAAATATAAAAGACGATGAAAAAAAAAACACACACAGTAAAACTCACTTGCTTTACCAAAAAATGTAATCCAATTTTAACAACTGTAATATTAGCAGAAAAAAGGTTAAGTATTAATAAGAGTTTGGAGAAACACAAATGCCTCATCAGCTTCCAGTAGTTAGAAGAAAAAAAAAGCTTCAGTGGTGACATGGTCTAATGCACTGCTCTCACAGTAAAATAGACTGATGTTGGGGAGATCGAGGTTCGAATTTCAGTCAGGTGTATTGTTGTTGGTTTTTCCAGAATGGTTTACTATTCTCCCTCTATGCAAATGTGGGTCCACTTCCTATAAATGTAGTCATCTTAGACACTAAAACCATTAGCGTAATTAGTACATAATCCATACAAGTAGCTTAAGAAGTGGTGCTAAAAAAAAGCTATTTTCTTGGTAATACTTAAAGCTAATTTTATGATAATGAATAATACTTTGTGATGGTTGTGTGATAGTTTTAAGTCATTACTACTTCAATTTATTAATAATCTTTTGATAAATATGCCTTTGTCATGTTCTTAGATTAGGAGGAAAGTTGGTGTATTATTTCTAAATTAAATAAAGTTGTAATTTTTTTTTAACAATTTAGAGTTTATTCAGTATAAAAAAAACTTTTTAATTTCAATATAATTTTCCCTATGTTGAAAAATTTCCACAACTACTGTATCTTAACCTATTTCGGCACAACACGGCCACTCACAGGTTAACCAAAGTGAAAGTTCCAAAGGAGATCCCTTGTGCACAAACTCATTTATTTTCTGTGCCTCACAACATGTTTGGGTTGTATAATATATATTGATAACGCCAACAAAGTTGGGACGAAGAAGGTAGAATTTATAAGAACTCTACCCACATTGGTGGAAAGATTGTGAGAATCGAGTTAAGAAAGAATCCTTTCAGTATAGAAACCAGGGATTAAAACCCCCGATATCCGTGTCACCGGCAAACCAGTCTAGATCAACGCGTTAAACCATTCTACTATTAATCTATCAATTAAGAGCGTTCAATCATAGTAGGCCCAACTCGGCTCCCAGCCCGTTTGTGCGCGCACGCGCGGTATGGGAGTGAAAGGGAAAAGAAAATACCTACAATATGACAGAAATATGTGCAGTGCATTTGTATTTGAATGATTACTTGCAATTTTGTGCGGTGACAAATTAAGATTTGTGCAAAGTGCTTACCTGTGAAGCTATAATCTAAAATGGTAAAAAAAAGACTTTCCTATAAAGTTTTTATCCGAATTATCATTTAATATTTCCAAAATATTCAGTATTAAGAACATCTCTTAACTATTTATCTTCATTGATGCTTAATCAGAAATGATCCACGTACAACAGTATTTGTGTAAATTTAAGATTTCTATCCAACTGAATCACATAGATGATTGGCATGTGATGCACTCTCTTAAATCAATGTAAATTCATTACATCATAAAAGAGTTGACATTTAGCTATAAGTTCTTTTTTCTATAGCAAATAAAGAAGAATTGTGAAAAAAAAAATCAGAATAGAAGGTGAAAGATATAACAATGCGCAGAAATTAACATTCTAGGTTAATTTATAATATTTTATAATACTCAGATTTCTCAATAAAATGAAAATTTAAAGTAAGAATTAAGTAGACTCGACACAACTAAAATCCATTGAAAATTTGCTTCACACTTCAAGATGATTTGATCCTACAGAAGTAGGACACTTTTTTCTTCTTCTGACGTTTGTTTGTGAAGAGTCTGCTTTAGGTTTTGCTCGTTACGAGTGCTACAGATATTTCATCATTTTTATTAAATTGTACAAGAAAAATTGCCACAGACTTATTTGTGAAGCAATTTTTATCTGCATATATAACCTGTTGTTCTATAACCGAGGGGAATATTCTCGTTTTAGTGAAATAATACATTCCTACCCTATCTAGTTGAGTAGTGCAAGAACTAAAGCAAATCTGGAAAGACGATTTAATTGGCTCTGACCATTTACATGGTAGAAGGCAGAGCCAATCAGAATGGCTCATCACACTAAAGGAGTTAAATACCAGCACAAAAGGTTGAGATTTTAGTTTTGCACACAAAAATAAATGTTACTTTTATTTAATAAGGCTAAAAAGTTATACTAGTTGCCTAAGCGAATTAACATATTATATGCAAAGTTTGATAACTATAACAAGCATTTTTGACTTTAATTCAATTGTCAACGAAGAGAATACTTTATTCTTAGTTTAAATTGAATAAAAACAAGATGCATTTGCAGTTATCAACTCTAATAACAACAAAACATAAAAACTATAAAACATTCCTTTTACATCTTCCTATTTGTGTGTCCTATTATTCTCTACCTATTTCCTTTCTACCCCTTAAGTGTTTTATGGTTTACTTTTTTTGTTTGTAAAGTTACATTATTCGTTCCACACTCCCGCCAAATGAATTCCAATTAAATTAAACCTAGGTCAAGGATGAGCGGTAACGATTGACTTTCTTCAAGAGGTATCCAATACCTCTTTGTCCAGTGACAGCAGTGTGAATTGTCCTCTTTTCATTGTAAACGCCATATTGTTGTGTTGGTTCTTTAAAAATTGTTTCCAACCATCTTTTCTGTGACTTCTTCCATAGACAATAATACATGCGAGAATGTACAGCAATAAAATACTTACCTTATTTCATTCAGAGCGAGAATATGACTTTAGCCTTCTTTTGAAAAATACTTATGTTAGAAATTGAATATTTTAAATTATTACATCAAAACCACTTGTTAGGTGTGTTAGTTAACCTTTATTTGAAAATACAAAACAAAAAAAACACATAAATAAGACATTTTAAAATAAAATTTCTCATTTTAATTTACAACTTACCCTTCCAACACACAAACTTATTTGAAAAGTCTGAAAATTAAAAACTGTAATAAAAGCAGATAAAGCCTAAAAGCAGTAAAAGAAATAGAATTTGACTAACAATGAATGCTAATCGGAAAGATGGAAAAAAAAAGGTCCAATAAAGCAAGACAAAGAACACAAACAAGAAATCAGAAATAAAATTGAAACTAAAAGAAAATGGAAACCAGTGAAAGAAAAAAGAAATAAGAATAAACGACAGTAGACATACAACAAATAAAAGATAGAATTATCAACAAAATACCAAATTAAATAGGGTTATGTTTTAATTTAATACAGAGGCTGCATTTCGCTAAGGAAATAAGCACCATTTATTTGTATTACTATGAAAACAACATTAAAATAAAATTTACACTGAGAGATTGAACACAAGACTTATATGTAGCCCTTATCTAACGAACCAAAGATATTTTATTAGTTGGTGTTTATGAAAAAAATATAGTTGTTTGCGAAGGCCACTTTTTAAATGCAAAGCGAAGTCAAAGCAAAGTTTGAAACTTGTGAAGAAAAGTCAAAGTCGAAGATAACTAGAATTTTTGTTGTTGTCACTTAATGTTAAGTTTAGTTTTTAGATCAACAATTATTTTGCAGACTTTACACATGAATGTCTTTTTATCTGCATTTCCCTGATAATAATTATAAATTATATTCTGTTTTCATTTTCCACTTTACGTATCAGCCATTTCAAATAATAAAGAAAACGCAAAGAAGCAATGGAAAACTTGTGACAAAATGCATTAAGTAAATTTTTCACATTCCAAAGAGATGGAATATTAAGGACTAAACATTAAACGCGAGCTGGGATGATAGCACAACTAAAGCGCTTTCTCTGCTTCATACCAGTGACCATGGTGTTATTTCTTTATAGGTATTTTTTATTTTCTACAAAATTATGTTGGCGATAGTGAATATAATATCGGTGTTTAAATTTTGTTTATCAACGGTTTTAAATTTATCAAATATTAAAATATGTAATATTTAGTAAGATGAAATTAAATTGTTTGATAACTAATAGAAGATTTATCTTTCCTTTGAAATTTTTTGAATATGCGAAGATTATTGTGGATGTTGAAGTCAAAGCCGAAGTAGATTTGACTTTTGACTTCGACTTCGACTTTTCAAAGCTTCGCACCGCATTAAAAAAAATTACTCAAATAGAAAATTAAACTTAGACCCAATCCAAGCTTGAAGTATTGTATCTGTTTTAATCAAGGAGGAAATGGAAATAGTTGTAAGAAAATGATTGATTGAATAATTTGTGGAAAAAATGTGTCCAGAAAAGTTGAAATTTACACAAATTATATGAAGATTATGCCATAAGCAAGCCAAAATAAAAGAAACAAGTCAAGAACAGGTTGAAAATCCCTTTTTCCGACACCAAAGAGAGGCTAATGGTTTCTTTTTTACCTGTAGTAAAAATACTCTGGCTAGGAACCCTAATACCAAGAGCGCCGCAAACACCCACCGAGACTTGTGGTATGGCGTAACGTCGTCCAGCAAACTCTGGTACATCTAGAAAACAACCACAGCACACACGTGAGTCCATACAACTGCACCGCAAACCATGCCCCACACGTACCTCCTGGAGAAAGACACGCAGAACCAGAAACACGAGGAGCAGGCCGGTGAAGATCCACCTGGACGTGTGATGAGGAGTCCACATGTCTAGATACACTTGACACACCTGTAAGGACAAGACTAACATGCTGAACAACACACAGTATTTATTTACGCCGTTTCACTTGGCATATAAACCATTTTGTTTTGTTTAGTAAGAGGCCGTACTTAAGTTAAGTAAAGCTGTTTTTCATTTTTCCCATAAGGGATTTTAAGACTTTCTGTCTTTTGCCAGACATTCTATTTTATGTAATTTTCTAGTATTGGGTTAGTTAGATTATTTTAATTGTTTGATTATTTTTAGACAGATGATTGGTGATTAGGTGAGTAAAATTAGGTGTAACACATCATAAATAAATGAAATATAGTAAGGGAAATTTTATAATTAATATATTTATTTTCTGAGAAAAATATTTTTTTTTCCTAAGATTTTTAATTACCATAAACATTGATTAAAAAAACTTACGCAAGATGTATTTTGACACTTTCCTTCCCCTCAATAAAAAAATACTGAGCCACTTCCCTCCAAAAAAAACCCTTACGTAATTTAAAGATGGCCCCTAGTATGTGCCAGTATTATTCCACAAAAAATTAGCCGAATGAGTGGGGGCAGTGTAATTCTTCACGATATTATTATAACATTTTAGTTGGGCAGTAGGTAAAATAAGCCCTTTCATTAGGTCCTGGGAAGTGTATTTCTCTGACAAAATAACACCAGCTAATCTATATATACAGGAATGTAGGGAAATTTTAAATAAAGGCAGTAGTCTCTGCCCAAAGAAATAATGGAAAATATTAGCCTCAATATTCTATTATCTTGTCACAGTGTCTCACACTACCCATTCAGGTTTCACACATGTGTACTAATTATGTTTACCAATGTATTAGGGATGAGGAAAGTTGTATTCTGAAATGTACCCACATTTGCATGGAGAAAGAATGGAATATTATTTAGGAGAAAACACCCTCAATTTACCAGATTGGATTTTCGAATCCAAATCTTATCATTGGCAATCCAGTCATATAAGCGAGAATGTCGTCCTTTACCATTCAACAGTCGAAGAGAGTTATTCTGAATGTACCCGGATAGGATTTGGGTTGCAGTTTTGGAGTCCGAACTAAGCCCACTGCTACAGAGGACTAGGTGTTTAAAAGGTATTTAATGGTTGGACTAGTTAATTTAATGTCAGATTCACATAAGAAAAAAATTGTTTTGATGGTCAAAAAATTTACAAAAACAATGGAAATATTATGTCAAGTCATGTGATCTGCAGCTGTCACTTTTTATAGAGAGTATCCACTCTATAATAATATTAATTATTTAGCACCGCGTCTTACTACCCGTTTGGGTTATACGCTTAAAGTATTAACTAAGCTAATGGGTTATGAATAAGGAATCTTGAATTTAGAGGAAGTGAACCCACATTTGCATGGAGGGAGAGTGGAATATCATTTAGGGATAACCACCAAGATTCAAACCTCGATCTTCCTGTCCTCGGCAGTCTAGCTCAACATCATACCAGCATATTAGCTAATTACGCCACCAAGGCGGTTCATCAGCCCTATAATATTATACTAATGATCATAAGGTAGACTAAAATAGTATTATTATAATGCAGATACCTTATTTATCGCGATTTTATTTTGATATAAATAAAAAATGTCTGCAATCTCATCATATTTTATAATTTTGTTTGAATCATCATTTATTAATTTAAGTGATTTATTATTTTTATCCACTTCGGCGACCACATCGTATAACGCACTACTCTCGCAGTAGAACAGACTGCCGATCACAAAGAGATCAAGGTTTGAATCTTGGCCGAGTGTACTGAGGTTTGTTTTATTTAAAAAATGATTTTTCATCCCCCCCCCCCATTCAAAAATGGCTAGACTTTCTATGAATATAACCTTCCTAATCCCTAAAACCCTCAACATAACTAATACATATGCATATAAGCAGAATGGGTAGTAATACATGGTTCTAAAAATATATACATATTTTTAGCACCAAATAATGTTTGTATACTATCTAAAAATTTAAAGATGGAAAATATGACTCTCACTGTAGACAATGTATGATGAAATGACCCTTTAGTGTGTCACCTGGCAGTGATAAATACACTTCAAATAGGCCAACACTTTAATGCAGTCAGTACCCAGCATGTCTTTCTACTGGAGCCTACTAAGGGTCTCGAGTTTGATTTCCTGATTGGACTAAAAATGTATCATCAGTGTAATTAGCGATTCTCCTTTCACATCAATAAACTAACAGCCATGGGACTTAGTGCTTTGTATGTACTTAAATTAATTTAGTTTGTAAGCCTTGTATTGATAAAATCAATAAGTTCAGAAAGGGAGCTTTATAATTAAACATCTATTAAAAGGCCTACAACAAACAGCTTTTTTTTCTTTAAATGAAAATAGCTTGGTGAAATCATATTTTGGCTTAGGTCTATTGGTAGCTTTATAATAATACACATTAGCTTTATAAAAACTCCTCAATTACACATTTGTGTACCTTCGTTTGTTTTCGTTAGATAAACATTAATTTTAATTCCTAGTATACTTAAGAACCCATATACTAGCTTTAGCACCTTGGAGACTACTATCTTAAGGATCAGCATGTTAAATTTTAAGAAATATCATTGAAAAAATATGAATAATAATTCAAAAAGTTTTTATCTTATCAATTTAGGCCTACCTGTGATAACCTCCTCCATGCTTGAACAACTATATTACTTTTAGAACTTGAGCTGGATACTGAATCGTCACCTTGCATCATTTTGAAAGAGACACATCTACTCCAATTACAGCCACAGCAATTTTATAGGCTGGTCTGAAATGAAGGTTATGGTATTATATTCATATAGATCATTAACAATAAGATAAAGTTTTAGTAACTATAGTAAAATTAAATTTATTATTGTTATGATATTTATAATAAACACATACATTATTGAGAATGAACTTACTCAATTAAATAGAATTATCAAAACATTGAAAATTGGTATAAGGCAGGGTCTGTAGTTAAAGTTTACTTTGGTCTACATATGGAATGTCAAATCAATAGATTATAAGGTTTGATTTTATCATAAACATTCACAACAAATTGTTACCTCGAATAAATAAAATAGCCCAATACTTTATGACTAATCTGTTTTCATAAACGTCAATTCATTTCTTTTTAATAAAAAATTTCCACGTCGATCAAAGATCAGCAATTTTAAGATATGCTAATATTGGGAGTTGGCACTAATTCATAAATTCGCAATTTGAGCTTTGGCTGCGCTCTAAGAACGATCTATCGAACTAATAAGGCAATATAATATTATAAGCGGAATTCCATTTAAATAAACTATTCAAAAACAGTTTTTAGATTATGCATTTCAACAATGAATTATTATTTATATATAAAAAAATATTAAAAAAACGAAATTCTCTTAAATAAGCCCCATAATTTAGTGGTCAGGGTTTCTGCCCAAAGAGCCAGAGGTCCTGGGTTCGTTCCCCAACGCTTCAAATTTTTTCTGTGAATCTGTAGGTCTGCAAGAGGGCCAATTCAGCCCCATGGTGACAATTGAGGAGCTCATTGAAATGTTGGCACTGTAATATCCAGTGGCTACTCGGTCAGTATAGCTCGCTTAAGAGAGAGGATTTAAAATATTTGGAAGAAGGTTAATGAGAAAGTCGTACGGGTACGTGGGAGAGAATGAAGCATATAAGAGCAGAAAAAGATTAATAGTTTTATATTTTGATAAAACAATCCAAAACTGTCCAAAATGTGACGGGAAAGAGAATTAGATGTTGTGGGCATGGACAGACTAATCGTTAAAATATCAACAGAATGTAGACTAAGGCCATTAGTGGAAGGAATAAGAGATTACAGGAGTTAAAAGAGGATGGTGAGACGGACTGAGAACAAATATAAAGGATCTGAGACAGATGGACAATTCATAAAAGGAGGATGTGCAATAAATAGTCAAATGGTTCAAACAGTTCACCCCATCATCTGACTCTTGGTCAGTTAAGAGGTCTACTGTAATCTGGGACAGCTTCCATTAAAGTTAAACTAAATTATGTCAATCAATAATTGTGCTTCATTTTAGGATATTTTTAATTATTTCTTCTAGTTATTGTTCGATTGGAAAAATTACTGCAGAAAAATAATTCAACTTTCACTTTGGAAATAATCGATCTTATTAAGAAGCAAGTTGAGCATTTCTACCAGCAAGGATTATATTTGAGAAAAATAATGTTTGAAAGAAATTTATTTGAGTGCATGATACATTTCAATTACTTTGTTGGCTATTATTAATGTGCTTCTCCTGCCATCTATGTTTAGAAACTAAATTATCTTTGTTTTGATCCTATATAGGTTCTTCATAATTTACAATTTCAAAATGATTTCATTTTAAAATTTTGTAATGCCACGTTATCTTATGTTTTTTTCATATATTGGTAATAATTTTAGGTATGCGATATATTCATTAATTCTGAGATAGTAGCTTGTTTAATAGTTTAACCTAAACTACTGCTTCTTTCCTGCTTATGAGCCACTGAAATATTATAATAGAGGAATATTAACGTGTACAAAGTCGTATTTTAATTCAAGATGTTTAATAAGCCATTCAAAGTAAAGTCAAATTCGCAGCTGAAGGGCTCAGAAAGAAAAAAACTAAGATCGGATATACAGAAAAATTTCCTGCAGCTGACAGAAGA
Source organism: Timema shepardi (assembly GCA_902151425.1). NCBI lineage: Eukaryota > Metazoa > Arthropoda > Insecta > Phasmatodea > Timematidae > Timema > Timema shepardi. The sequence continues at coordinate 302,511 of CABFVX010000170.1, read as the reverse complement.
TGATATAAATAATTTTATACCAAATCGGGAAGTATTGGTTTCTATGAAAATATACACACACACTGGAGACACTGTAATGGTATACTGTATGCAGAAACTTCCTATTATATTTGAGATTGAAAGTATAATGTTCCCTACAGTCTATATGTTGTGGCACTTTCCATCATTGATCCACACTTTCACAACATGGCCTCTAGTTTTCCCAAAAATTACAGGCGGAGCAGATCTTATGCTTCCTGGGGTCGTACTCAAAAATGGTGCGCACATTAATGCATTTGGTAAATTACAAAAAGGGGATCGAGTAGCTATTAACTTGACATCCAATAAAGCTCCATTTGCTGTTGGTAAAGCTGCCTTGTCAAGCTTCGATATGTACATGTCGGCCAAACGTGGGAAAGGAGTTCAAATACTTCACTTTGTCGGAGATCATCTATGGTCATGGGGTACAAAACTTACCATCCCTGATCTTGGACCACCTGAAGAATTCTTAGACAGCGCACCATCAATTGACGAAGATGCATCAAACAATGATAACAATACAAATGTGCCCGCACCTGATGAAATACATGTTATAGATGACGGAATGTCTTCTACGATACAAGAATCATCTGATACCAACTTACCAGTCCCAATAGAGATAAATCTCAATACTATTGCTGTTAGTTTAACTCAGCAATCTCTGGATGATGGTCAAGACGATGGTGATCAAGAAGAACCAGACCCCCAAGAAGATATGGACAACTTGATATCGTACTGTTTTATGAAAGCTTGGAAAACTACCGCTAAAAACATAGAACTACCTCTGTTGACAAGCAACTTTTTCAAACTTCACATGATCCCAGCTTGTCCTGTTGGACAATCTATCGATTTAAAAAAATCTAGTTTCAAAAAATTATCCAAATTTTTGAGCGAGTTGGAACAAAAAGACTTGATTAAAGTGAAAGAATTGACAAAAGGAGTGGTTAGTATAGTGTCGGTTAACCGAGAACACAAACTCTTTAGAGAATTCAGACTAAACGAACCTGCCCCCGATCCTAAACAAATGATAGAGATGAAGGGAGGGAAGTCTGTAAAGCCCGAAATCACAGAAATGTATGTAGTCACAGCGGCTGTGTTTCCTGTTCTTGCTGAGTATTTAGTTAAGAAAGGTGATAACCTTCCTTTAACGTCGATAAGAAAGTATGTGACCGAGTATGTTAGAGTTAGAAAATTACAAGATAATCAAAACAGAAGACTTGTTAAATTGGATGCCACACTACAATCCTGTCTACAAGTCCCACAAGAGGTGACCACTCTATCTTGGGAAGAACTGACAACCAAGTTTATTTCACAAATGACACACTCCTATCAAGTGACATTTTCCGGGGAAAACAAGGTTGTCGCGAAAGGTAAATTAGAACCCATTGATATTCAAATCGGTAAAAGAAGTGGTAATAAGAAGGTCACACTGATAAATAACCTCGAGCTGTACGGAGTCAACCTGCAAGAGTTTGGGCGGGAATGCCAGCACGGAGTTGCCGCCAGTACGAGCATCAGCTCCGTCCCTGGAAGGAAGACCCCACAACTGTTGGTGCAAGGGAATCAGGTCGATTTTGTCGGGAAACTCCTCATGGGAAAATATGAGATCCCGAAGCGATACATCAGAGGACTTGAAAATGCTCCCAAGAATAAGAAATAAGAGACATATTTAAGTTTTGTGCCGATGTGAACTTTAAGAGTTTTATTTGTGACAAGGACACAAAGTATACTTTGGAAATTTTGGGCAAAATATACATTCATCTACCTGTAGGTACCCTAAATAATTTCCATTTTCTGAAGTTGATTGGCCCAGAAATCGAAACATCAAAAATTGAACTTACTCAAAAAGTTGATCAAAGCTTAATCAAAAGTTGTTGTTTTTAAAATAAATCAATTTTAAGGTACCTTACCATATTGTGAACATTTTTTAAAATTAAAAAACATTTAAGAGTTTTACTTTATTTTTCTGTTCAAATAATAACATATTTAATAAAATGGTGATTACCCAAGTTAAATGTATCTTAGACCCTAATTTTTATTAGTTGAAACATTGTTCTGTGAAACCATCCACAAGCTAACTGTCATATAACCTTTTGTTTTAGGGGTGTACAAAAACAGAATATCAAAGAGGAAATAACAAAATCTAGCTTTGAAACCATACAAGGTGTTTTTGAAACAGCTGCAAGTCGCCTTAGAACAAAGAATGACCCATCCATTTATATATCGAGCAGGTACCTACCCACTTTAATCTAACATAATGTTCTATTAACATTATTTCTAACAAAATGTTGATGTTTTATTCGATCCAAGTTAATTACCTACAGAAAAACTAATCTATTTAGTTTTTGATATAGCAACATGTCTTACTACATGTTAAGGTGATATGCTTATGTAGTAATTACGCTAGTGATTTTAGGAATTAAAAAAGGTTATATTTAGAGGAAGTGTACCTGCATTTGCTTGGAGGGAGAGTAGAAATCAAGTTAGGAAAAACCAGCCTTAGTACACCCGGCTGAGATTCGAACCTCGATCTCCCTGTCATCGCCAGGCGCTGGTCTTCTGCGAGAGTAGCAACTTAGATGTGTGGCCAACGAAGCGCGTTGGCACTGCAACATTTTATCTAAGTTTATGTTTATGTAAAGCTGGGCAACAAGGGTTCAAATCCCTGCCCAGATGATATTTTTCCACTATTTACACAAGTTTATATTATTTAAACATATCGTCCTGTCGTCCATTAACAATGTTTCCCAAGGATACATAATGCGTCGATGAGTTTTATTCAGAGATGGGTCAAATCCTACATTTCTCAAATCCAAAGCTTAAATTTTCTTTTGAATCTCAAATCAAAATGTATTGGCATCTCGTAGCCACTGGCAAATGATGCTTTGTTTGTAATGGCTATTACATCATAAACTACAGAGGGAACACACTTTTTATTAAATTAATTACATTATTATAAGACTTTATTATTTCTTTTGATAGATGCTTAAAATGGTTACCGTGTTTCAAATCCAAGGTATTCATAATTGAATTTGAGATATTTTTTTGAGATTTTTACATTTCTCTTGAATACATTGGGATTCAACTGTCCCATCTTTAAGTTTTATTCATTACTAGTAGAAGTGCTTGGGGTAACCATGCAATTCATTTCATGGCTACCACAGGATACACTTTTCTTTACTTCAAACAAATATAAATAAAATTTCTTTGTTTTATTACTATAGAACCAGTTTTTAATGAATTTAAATTTATTTTCATAAAAAAAATTAAATTCCTGCTTCGAGGTGCCCATTATCGTACCCAGGGGCTTCTTATTTTAAAATTTCAGCACTCTGCTTGTGCTAAGTACTGTGCAATGCCCATGAGAGACCAACTCTTCATTTTATTAATATAAATAAAATATGTATTTTAGTGGAAAGTCTGATAACCGAGCGCAGATTATAGAGTGACGTCATGGACAATTTTAAAGCCAGATTTGTTTAGCTGATCACTAAAGCTTTATAAAATTTGTAACAGCAGTCAATACTTGATATTTTTTTTAATGAAGTGTTAGGAGTAGGTTCACTAGGCCACAACCTCAAAAGGGGTACACAACTAGCGAAAGTTTGGGAAACACTGCCTCATATGATAAACAACGGTTGGATTTAGAGGAAGTGTACCAACATTTGTGCGGAGGGTGAGTGGAAAACCATTTTTTGGAAAAAAACACCATTACATCCGACCGAGATTCGAAATCGACAGCCAAGTAAATTGTGAGGGTGACACCTTAGACCATGCAACCACTGAAACAGGTCTTAAAATAACTTAATGGGTTGGATCTTATAAGAACGCCAACTTTGGGAGTAAAGATTTAAAAACTATAATATAGGATTTAAAATGTAGATAAACTAAACACCGTAAAGGTACACTATATTTAAATATTTGTTGAAAGCTGCAGACCTGTAGATGACCTGAATGGACACCTGGGATTAAAAAAAATATTACTAACTTATTTGTAAAATATTTTCATGTTTATCTATTAATTTAGATTCTTTAGTGCTAAGATGAATCATCTGGGTCAGGATGATCCAACGTAATTCATCCCAAGGGCCAAATCTGATTATCAGTTCTTTCTGCAGGCCAAGGATATATTTAGTGATCCCATCAACTTATTATAAGCCTACAAACAACACCTTAATAAACACTTACTTTCGAAACTTACATACAAATTGTATTTTTGGTTGGTAGGATCTTTCAAATTTTAATACAAAAAGTTGATTATTTCCCCAGAAATGTAATATGAAATATGAACACACACACACATGTTCACAAAACTATTTAGCAATATTAATATATGTATATTTATACATATTTTTATTAATAAAATACATTCATGACCTTTTAGATGAATATTTTTATTTAAATTGTTATTTCACGTCCGCCATCGAAGCTTTCCCTTTAATTTGACACCAGGATAATGTGAGGGCACGGTTCTCTATGAGCACGACCCACTAAGTTGGACCACACTGGTCTGGGTTATACACAACTTACACTAATTTAAGGGCAGGGTGCTTAAGATGAATTTTGAATAAATGTATCCACTCTCGCCTGGATATATAAAATGGTAAAAAAATATATGGCATTCAAGCCAAGATTCAGCTGTATTGACAGAGCGGACACCACCCTTTGCGATAATAGTGCTAACATTTTCTGATAGAGGGTGTCATGTGGTCAGCACAACTAACATACTGGTCGTTAATCTAAAGTTTTCTAGACTGGAGCCGTCCCTTCTTTATTCAAGTAGCTCCTCATTTGTCTCCAAGAGGCCGAGTTTGACCGTTTTAGACCTGCTGCTTCACATACATATTTTGGAAGTACCAGGGATCGAACTCGGTACCTATGGACCAGTAGCCAGGAACTTAAATCACAGATGCAATCATACAATGGTGAAAACTAGATGGAAAATCACAATGTTGAAAACCATTCTCGTTGCGATTGGCACCAAATTATGACCACCCTGGTAACAGATGAGTGTTTTAGTCAAAACATGCTGGACAGATAGACAAGTTGTCCACTGTTTTCTTATTTCCAGATTCCCTGTGTTTTCCAGGCAGCCTTAGATTGAAGAAAAGACCAATACAATTTCATGTTGTATCAAATTGACGAGTATAAAGTTATGTAACTTATGTTTAAAACAGGATTATCTAAGATTGTTTGGGAAACACATCTTCTGTTGCTTCACAGCACTTGTTTAAGGGGTAATAAGATGTGTTTGAATCAACGTGCTTAGTTCTTCAATTCACATGTTCATCCATCCAAAGACCTACTACTTTAAGCTTTCAGTCAAATGTTACAAATCAACAAATATTCCTCTAAGTTTACGAGATTTTGTAAAATGCCCCTTGTTTTCCTGGCTCTCATGGTTCAGTAGAATCTCTGAATAAATTATAGTCAAGTGGAAAAATATTAATTTGAAAAAAAAATTTCATTTGAGTGAAACAAGTTGCAAAGTAAAACTTTGGTGTTTACTATTTTATACCTTAATTGTTTTTCTTTCTCTTAGAACTGACAAAGGTGTTCATGCACTGCAGTCATCTGTACACCTCGATTTGGAGAGTTCAACAAGATTAGAATATTCGCCAGAGTTCCTAACATCCTTATTCAACAAATACTTTAATAAATATAACCTTGATATCAGGTAAAGTTAGTTTTACCGAGTTTTATAAATAGTAGGGATGGAAGATTCTATTTCTTAAAAAATTTGATTTTTTTTTTAAAGTTGGAATTTTTGTTAGAGCTCTAAAATTGCTCAGGTGATTCAACCCAACAGATGATAGTAAAAACTTAACAACCAGTCCTCGGAACATTAATTTAATAGGCCTACTTAACTGAATGTGTTAGTGTTTTAATTCAGTTTAACAAAAAATGTTAACATTTATTTACAATATTTGATTTGTAAAATAATAATATATTGCTTTTGTTAACTTTTGTACAAAGTGTAATCAAACAGCCTAAATTGTGCTAGGCGTGTTTGTTTAATATTGTTGTGCTCTGGATTGTGAATGACAAAACGAATATCGCTTGGTGTTATTAGCTTGTAAATAAATAGGATAGAGGGCGCTGACCACTTAAAAGTGTCAGCATTGCTTAGGGGGAAACCAGGCCAGAAGGCAGAATGAAAAGCAGCGGATCCAGGTATCATGGCTGACTAATCACCATCGAGTCTAGGGGGTCACTCTACCCATGTTAGGACGCAGGATCATCAGTCCTTGTATTAGAGGCCTACCACTCGAACCCCGGGGTTCGTAAACTGTCTAGGATTACATAGGGGTTAGTCAGGCCATTGGTTATTCCTTGCAATAACATTTTTTTCTGCCACAAGCTTCTAAACAGTCTTTAAAATCCTTTCATATTTTTAATATCACTTTATCAACATCACATTTGTATTAGGCATAGTACAGTAGCCCCATGGCTTCTTTGGTGCTGACTGACAGCTCACGGCTTTGAAAAGTTACCAGACCAAATTATGTATCCCTAAGCCGAACCAGATGATCTTCAAAAATATGTGTTTAGGTATATACCTAAATGTTGACTGTCAGAAGTCAGCTGTGAGCTGTCAGTTAGCACCAAAGAAGCCATGGGGCTACTGTAGTACTATAATAAAACCATAAAACCAAAACCGAACATCAATCACAAACCTACACACGGTGGTGACAAAAGAATATTTTTTCATAATTTAAATTTTAAATGTTTCAATATCATATTTTATATGGCACTCGTCTAACCCAACATTTTGGATTATTTTCAGAATCCAGAGTTGCCAAACTGTGCCAGACACTTTCCACGCTCGATACAGCGCCAAGTCACGCACATATCTTTATCGCTTTGCCGTAAGGAAGCCGTGTGCGGAAACTTTCAAACACAATGTTAATTCTTTGTCTCAGATCCCCTTTTCAGAATGGAAAAGGTGTTATTTTGTTCAGTAAGCTAATCTTTGAAACATTTTCTAATTAGTTTTTTTTTTAAACCATTGCTTCTTACTACCGGTTTGGTTTCTATGTATACATACAAATTATTTTGATGTGTTAGGGACAAGCAAAGATGAATTTAGGTTGTTGACCTCAGTGGTCTTGGGGTAAAGTGCTCGCCTCAAGACCCAATGTTTGTGGGTTCAAACCCAGCTGGGATTGATAAATTTTTCTTGAGAGATTTAAATCCATAGCACGACATCCTTTGGAGGGGAAGTAAAACCATCAGTCCCATGTTGATTGCGGAATCTAAGAATATCTTTCCCGGCAAAATTGGTATGTTCTTTCAATCTCGCTCAGAGGAATTCTCATGTGCTGAAATAATCTGTTGGTTCATAGAGTGTACTCACATTTGTGTGAAGGGAGAATGGAAAACTATTTTTTTTAAACACCCTGAGTACACCAGACCGAGATTTGAACTTTGATCTCCCCATCTTAGCTAGTCCAATCTATTATGAGAGCGACACCTTAAGACCAAAAATTTGGGCCACATTGTTTTCTTTGTTGAGTTACCAGAATTATATTCTGAAATGTATTAATAGTTACTAAAAAGTAATTACAAAAATCACTAAATATAACAATTACTATCAAGTTAAACTTATTTGAGTTAGGCTTGTATCAAATTGGATCACTGCATTTAACTTACTTTTTAATACCCAAAATATAACTAATATTAATATTATTATCTATACACTTGGTTGAAGAAACATTAAAACTGATTTTCCAGAAAACCAGAGTTTGACGAGACACTACTACGTTCAGCCCTGAAGCTATTCCTAGGAGTACGAGATTTTAGAACATTCACGACAATAAGGTCCAAGTTGGAGTCCCAAGCTCCCCCGACTGTGCGCACACTTCACAAACTAGAGTTGAGCCGCGGTGAACCCTTGTTGGATGCGCATTATGACCCAACTAATGCTCAATACAACTATTGGAACATTACATGCAAGGCCCGGTCCTTTCTCTACAAGCAGGTGACATTCCAATTACATAGTCACTTTCACTAAAACATTCAAACAGTTTAGCTTAATATGTATTATTATTATTAGCACCACATCTTACTACTCGTTCGGGTTGTACACAGATTTTCTTAGCGAGGCAGCTAATACCTCTTTGTCCAGTGGCAGCAGTGTAAAGTGTGAACTGTATTCGTCTTTACATTGTGAAAGACATATTGAGTTTGTTCCCTTTTGTATGTTTTTCATCCACCTTTCCTGTACCTTCTTCCAATTTGAATAAACTCCAAATTTTACCAAACAAATTTCTTATTTGGTTGAGATTTTTTTTGTGCATAGATAAAAAACGAAGTGTAGTGTTTGGGGTGTTCATTATAGTTTAAACAATTTACATGTCTAGGCTCATGTCAGATAAATATTCTTGTGTTGGCAAGACATAACTATGTATCTATTAATATTACTTTTTATTGTTGTTGTGTTTAGATCCGCCGCACTGTTGGTGTGTTGTTAGCTGTGGCTCAAGGTCGTGTATCTGTCGATAAAGTGCAGCATATGTTTGAGTGTCCTTCCCATGAAAGTTGGGATCCCCGAGCTAACTCTGCACCCTCACATGGTCTATATCTGGTCAACGTCGAGTACGACCCGCGAGATCTGATGCCTTGTGATAATGCTGGCGAGCTTTTAACAAACACTGACGCAAAGATTGATCACTGTCCAACTCGGACATAATTTTGAGAGATAAAATTAACACCAGTAGCATTTTCAATAGTAAGATATATATTAATCTTGTTGTAGTCACCATGAGCCTTCTTGACGAAATCAACCGCCAGAAGAGAAAGTTGAGAGGCTGTGAAACTCATGTGACTACTCCAGAAGGTAAAACGTTTAAAGAACAAATTCTTTCAGATGGTAGTATTCTCTCATTAGAAAGCAACAAATCTCGTGGTTATGGTTTTGTCGTCGACACAAAACCAGACTTCCAAGTAGCTCAAGTCTTACCAGGGCTGTGTATGGGTTCACAGGACGTCGCACAGGACACCAACCTCCTCGCTATCAATCAAATCACCCACATTCTGAGTCTTGGGGTAAAAGTGGAGACGGTGCCTAGCATCGTGTACAGATATGAGGAGGTTCTGGACACCCCTGAATATCGTCTTCAGTCTATTTTGGAGCCTTGTTTCATGTTCATTGATGAAGGCAGGCGCAGGGGTTGTGTGTTTGTGCACTGCAACGCGGGGGTGTCGCGTTCGGCAGCTTTAGTCATTGCGTATCTCATGAAGCAAGGTCTGAGTTTTAAAGAAGCACACTCCCATTTGAAAAAGGCAAGAAGTGTCATCAAACCAAACTCTGGGTTTGTTGCGCAACTGCTTATGTACGAGGGAATGTTAAAAGATAAAACAGAATAAAGATGTTCAAACAAAACCAAAAGTCACAACAGAGTTTGTCTTATTAAGTAGTGTAAATTATTATCCCTTTACCCACAGCAGTGTAAGGTGACAGTTTCGTATTAGACTGGATTGCCAGTGATGATTGGGCCACGGTTCGAATCTTGTTCGGGTTCACTAGAGGGTGTTTCTTACATCCCTTTTAATTATACTTCCATTCACTGATACCGGTACATTTCTTTTGAAACTATATTTCTCGTCTATAGGCATTAGAATTAAACAACTTTAAAATTAGAGTTAAATTTAACGATTAAAAATACTATATTTTCCATTAAATATAAAGAACACACGCTTACTCGTCTTACCTTTTTGCAGATTCTCGGTTGTATATTATGCAGTCCTCTGTAAAACAAAAAATCATCATTAAAGGCAAATCTGTTAGCCAGAGCACAACATCTTGGTTATGGGCTTGCACAATGTTGTCGACAAAATGTTAGTGCCCAGCCTCTCTCCCCTCAAACCAACATAAAACATTGTTTTAATATAATATGTACTACTACTACTTTCTTAGGGAGATGTAATGAACGCATCTAAATATTTAAGTGTGTTTGAAAATTATTTTTTACTTTTTTAAAGATGTCTTAATAGAAAATATACCGATTTTTCTAAAAACTAATAGATTTTCTATTAAAAGTCATAAAAAGTATATTAATTTTTGTGCTTTGTTTTTCTACAATTCTATAATTTTTCTAATTACATACTATAAAACATTGTTTGAAATAAAAGATGTACATTACCAACATTAACATTTATATTCCCCGACATGGCTTTTTCCACAGCAGAATTAATCTTACATTAATCGAATAGACAAATATAATTATTTTAAAAGTTTCTAAATGATTTGTTTCATTTTATCGGCTGAAAATTGTTAAGCTTGTAAAAATGACTTCTTTCTTCTATCTTCCAATAATTAAAATTTGATAGGCATGTAACACAATCAGTAATAATACTTGAGCAGTTTAAATGTGAGGATCACAATAATAATGAACTCTTTATTTATAATTTTCACTTAACCTGCATCACACGACTACAAAATGTTGATTCTGACAGAATTTAAATCTGAATCTCTAGCCAAAAATTGCCTGATGCACAACGACGCAACCACACTGGCCGAGATGAGTGTGCTCTACAAGTTATCTTAGTAAAATCAATTTCAGCCTTAATAATACTTGGCCTGATGATGGAACAGTAAGGAATGGAATAAAAATAGCTTACTTTTTGTTGAAATCAATTATGTAATACATAAATGTATACAAAATATAGCTATTATATAAATAAACTATATCTCTAGTTATAAAGGGTATACTGGCAATCAATGGTTCTTAGCATATTTATAATCTGGAAATGCCCAATAATTAGAGACGTTATAAAAATTAAAAATACATAACATTATTTTCCACTTAAAAATTGTAATCGAAAAAAAAATCCTCTGCTTTAGGAAAACCTTTTTTTTTTCTTTCACTTTTTGAGGTATTTTGTTATATTTAGAAGAGGGTACAGAAAAGATTAATAGAAACATATAAAAAGGAACACGCACAATATGGCTTTTATAATGAAAAGAAGACATCCCTTTACACCGCTACCAATGGACAAAGAGGTAATGGCTGCTTCTTGGAAGAATATTGATCGTTACTGCCCAATGATCTAGGTTTCATTCTATCAGAACTCATCAGAAGAGAGTGTGAATGTCCAACGCAACTTCCTAAAATAAGAAACCAAATAATACAAAAGAGGTGAAAAAGAAATTGGTAAAAGAGACAGCCATTACCTCTTTGTCCAGTGGCAGCAATGTAAAAGTGTGAGCTGTGTTCCTTTTCATACATTTCAATCCACCTTTCCTGTACCTTCTTCCAAATGTAATTTAAAAATTGTTATATTTCAAACATAATTAACACATTTCATCCTGAAATTAAAAATTGAGTTACTATCACAACCTCTAATTAAATTATTTCATATTTTTGTCTTGTAAACATAAATGTATAGTTTAACTTTAAATATTTTTATTGGTGAAACTTCATAGTTGTGCGAACCCGGAATTATCCTTTTGAATCAAAGTCGAAGATAATGAATATTCTAAGCAAAATTTTTGCACACCCTTATTAAAATATATTTTTTTAGTAACACTACATTCATAGTATGTGTAGGTGTCTAAATACTTAATAAAATAAAATTTTTAGACAAATTATATTGGAATCATCACAAAATAACTATTCTCTTACATTATCTAATTAGGGCTATGTTGCACTTATTGCGGTCAAATATCCCTCACCCCAAAGTCACCTTGAAAGTCTAACATATTTATCTATCTTATTGGGCATTTCAATCACACTCCTTAGTTAAATTATTTCAGAGGTTAATATGTAGAAGCTAAATCAACCATTCTTACAAAATGAACACATTGCTGAACCATAAATGTTTGTTAAAAATAAAATACTTTATACATTTATTTGGGTTTTACTATTAATCTGTTAGTTTATAATTAGTGCTGATAATATTCTGAACCCAGCCTAGTTTTGTGAAACCACAATGACCACATACAAGTCCACAAAACCTGCCCTTTAATAAACTAAAACAAACAGTTTATATACATCGTTTGGATAAACCTAGATTCACCCATATTTTAGCAATAACATTGGAATTTACAGAAATATTGTGAATTCAATCGAATGATTTGAGTACTTATCAGGCTATAACAAAATTGACTCAGATATTTTTACATTTCATACAAATACAAAAATAATTAATATAATACCTAATTGATTATATATATAATTAAAATTATATTTCAGGTCCCCTCTAATGTGCTGTAATTATGTGTACACACAGTAAAATAATATTTACAATATATATAATATAAAACAGTTTAAGTGTAAATTATATTTGTGAGCAAATGGTTTTTTCTTGTTTCATTAAGTACCGTGCCTGTATTATGAGTAATAAAAGTAATTATGGCCATTTATATTTAAATAAAACACAATAATATTTATGTTTTAGCTAGTTATTTAAGGCAATAAAGTCACTGTATACATTTAATCCGTACCGCTAAATCTTATACCACATTGAATATTTTTGGATCTACAATATGAATTGAAATAGTTCTAGGATATAAACAAGTTTTAGGCTATACAATTTACTTTTACAAAGTTTCTCTCTCCCTGAAGAATCTTAAGAAAACTTATGTGTTAGAATTCCCAACACAAGATATAATTAAAATTTAATTTTCTCAATAACTGGAATATTAATTATTTAGACCAGAGGTTCCCGAACTTTTTAAGACTACGCCGCCTTTCCCATGTCAGATTTTCTGTGAGACGCTCTGACCTTGGCTCAGTACATTTTCAAACTAGGGGGGAGAGTCGCGCACTACATCACAGCAAGTTTTCAAGAAGTATTAGAATCCGGAACTCTATGAAAGGAGAGCTTTCACAAGAAAAAAACTGTGTGTTTTCTTATATAATTATTTTACTCTTTTAAAACATGTAAGAATATGCGTATCGAAAATTTGCATGTTGCATTTCACTATACATTATAAGTTTTGGTTTTTCCTTATAGACGCAAACCCCTGGACCAAGATCGGCGAGAGCGTTATAACTCACAGTTAGGGAACCTCTGATTTAGATAGTTGGTTGCAAGTAAGAGAAATATAAATTAATATAGCAAAGTCATTGGAATAATATGAATTGTCAAAGATGTTCCATCAAAATCTACTTACAATATTTAAGTTATCAAAACTAGCTGTAATCTAGAAATGCAATCAATAAAGATAAGAACTGCTAAACTCTCATCGACAGATGTATTTTTAGCAATTTCAGTCTATTATAAATAACGCTGCATACGAGCAACATCTTAGTGCGGAACAATTAATTAAAAACAAAGAGTACTTGGAAGACATAATAAAGGACATCTCTCCAACTCGGCAATTGACACAAACCACATTTGGCACTTAAGTGTTATAGAAAACCTACCATAACATGTCTGTAATTTATTTATCTTTTGAGTTATTTCATAAATAAGTGTATGAAGGGTACAAGCAAAAAGGAGGGAAAAGTCCAAGTTTAAGTTAAAGTGAGTTAGTGTTGCCATCTGTTGGACAATCACGAGACCTTTTTACTGCACCTGAGGATATGGCTAAAAGAGTTCTCTTACATATTAAAAAAATATTAGAGCTGTCCTTACTACCCATTCATGTGATACGCTTATGTATTAATTACGGTAATGGTTTTCAGGGATTATGAAGGTTATATTTGTGTGAAGTGTACCCACATTTGCATGAAGGGAGAGTAGGAAAAAAACCATCCTCAGTACACCCAACCGAGATTCGAAACTTTATCTCCCCATTATTGGCAGTATAGTCTACTGCAAGAGTAGCGCGTTAGACCATGTGACCACTGAAGTGGGTTTAGATAAATTCAAAGAAAAAAAGAGTTTGTTGGTATGTTTAAGGGGCTTAAGATATAAAAGTCCTCGTCCTGGGAAATGTGTATGATGTGAATTCCCCTCTTTTTCGCCCTGTACTCTTCATAATCAATAAATAAAAAACACATCTACTTATCCGAAGATACCATTTACAAAGTGTCACACAAATATTGACTGACTACTAGGGGTCTGCGAATAATCAAATTTCAAGCCCGATCCTTAACTAGAAGTTTGGGTTAGAACTAGACAGCTTTATCCATGGCGTCAGCTTGTAATCGGAAAGTATTAACCAAGTGACTGCTGTCTGTTGGCAAATATAGCGCCAACTTCTACGGATAAAGAGTGTAGTGTGGTCAGCACAATGAACCCTCCGGCTGTTAAACTCAGTTTTCTAGACCGGAGCCACTACTTTTCCATTTTTCCTCATAAGTCTGAGTTGAGCTCGTTCCTGACCTTGTTCTTGTCTAAGACTATTTCCTTGCTATAATGTGTGTCTAGCGATGAATGACTCATTGTTTACTATTATCTCTGCATGTATGGATGTTATTTGTGAAATACTCAGTTTCCATATTTTATTTTGTTTTGTTTTAAATGTGAGTCTTTGTTTCATTTAAACAATCTTTTTTTTTTAATCTAATAAAAATTTCATTTTTATTTAAATAGTTATATTTTAAATCATATATTTATTGAAATTAAGCTCGCTGGCGTTTTACTCGGGGATGGAAAATGTTGAGCTGGCAAGCTCCTATAAACTGCCTAAATAAATCTTAAAACATTATTTCTTTATATTATCATTGGTTTCCAGGAATGCGGTACTAGGACGGACCATGGTTCAAACTAAGTGGTATAGCCAGCACACTTTTATGGGTAATACTAGAGCATAAATGGTTAAAACAGCCCACAAACATAGATGCTGATAACGAGATGATCAAAGTTTGAATCTCTGTCAGGTCTATTGAGGGCGGTTTTCCCTAAATAGCTTACCACTCTTTTTCCATGCAAATGTGAGTACATTACCTCTTAAATGCTTCCTTCCCATCCCAAGCCCATTAGAGTAATTACTTATGTGTAAAACTTGAACAGGTAGTGAAACAAGGTGTTAAAAAAAACACATTTAAACCCGCGGGTGTCTACCTTGGAAGAAGAGACCAGACTTAGGTCTAGTTATGTTAAGGTCACCAGATGGTAGGGTGACAATGTGAACCACACCAGTGATCCTACCTAGTGACCTGTGGTTGGTGGTTGGTGGTTACTGGTGTATACACGTTTTGTGTTAATCAATACTCCAGTATTACCCAGGTAATGATTCAAATAAAAATAAGTATTTAGAAAGGTAATCCAAACATCTTAGCTCAGTTTGTAGCGTGTCTACCTACTGAGTTAAGGGTCCCGGGTTCGATTCCCGGCACGACTGAAAGATATATCATTGTTGAAATGTGTTTTTACCCTTTCACATTGATTAATGGCCGGGGACTGGATATTGGGCCTGCCCTAGTCTTAAGTTAGATTATAAGACATACAAAGCTAGGACAGGCTTAGCAAGCCGGTAGTGGAAAATATATGACTAATAAAAAATTGACCCAAGCCACAGGCTGGAAACAGAAATGGATGTAAAATAAAATACATTTTAAATAAATAATTTAAATACATATTTAAAAATAATGCATTGGCCTGTTAAAATAAAACCTCCCGTCACTTCTTAACATATTTATATCTGCCTCTTGGCATACTTTATCAATTACTTTCTAATCATTTTCGTGTTTTTGTTTTTCATTTTTAAGAATATACATTATACATTTTAAGTTCTATCTTAGGAGTTTTGATTGAAGTATACTTCTCTTTTCAGCGCAAAAGTCAAACTAAACATATAATCGGAGATTATTGAATATGCAAATTACCTGTATATATATAAAAAAAGATTGTATTAGTATCACAGCTGTTTCAGACAAAATGATATATCTACTCAATGAATTGCTCCCACGTGTAAATATAAACACAATTTAAGAAAATACACTAGAAACAACGAGCCAAGAGTTCAAATTTCACAAGTTTTCATTTTAACCGAATAAAAACAAATAAAAATGTGTGGGCACAGGCAAATGGAAAATTAAGACAAAAGAAAGCATCTAAGTTTTGGAATCTTTTCACCATTATTGTGGCGATGATAGGCTATTCCTCTGGTGCAGGAAGAACCGTATCTGACAGAAAAGTTACTAGATCTACTTTCACATATTTACAAGCCAAGTCATGTGAGCTGAATCAGAGGAATGGGGCTGATTTGCCCCAAAAATTTCTGTGATGTGTTTTGTTGTGTTTTAATTGTGAGCTTAAAGCCATCCATGTTTCTGGTGTGATTGTAGGCCTTGTTCTAATATCCTCCTCTCAATGTTTATTAAATTTAAACGTGACAAAAGACATGAGTTTTGTTTTGTTTGATTTAATATCTTTAAGGCTCACTGGTGTGTTGGCCTTTCCATTCTAATCTGCTTAAATGTTTACTAAATACAAGTACAAACTTACGGAGCTAAAATGTATGTCCCGAAAGTATCTTTAAGTTTAAGTTAGGAAATATGAGATACGCTATAACGCTGGGTCATAGAAAATAAATTGTTTTATAATGATGTTATGACAATGATTGAATAATATTTGATTATTAAATTTTTATTTTTTGTTGAGAACTAAATGCTTTCTTTTAACTTTTCCAACCACTCCCACTGTCACAAATTTACATCTTAGAAAGGCGGTCAAAATATGAATCTTAACTCTACTCCTGTTTAGTGACATTGACTTTACTGAGCATTGGATGTTTCGAGGTAATGGAATGTTTGATGCTTTACAACTTGAAAAAGAGATTGGCAATGAGACATAATTTAAGGCAAAATTTAAAGTTTAAAATTAGGCAAAAACCTATGTGTATAGAAATTTGGATTCCTTATGTCGATAAACAAAAATAAAATAAGTACAATAATAATCACATGTTAAAAAAAACCTGAGAGTGTATTAGATTTTAAATTGAAATGAATTCCAATTTGAGAAAGCATGAGGGCCTTGTATAGGAGTGAGCAGACCAAAAATATTTTGCCAGTTAAAATACACATTATGTTCAATTGTTTTCACTTTCTCTTATTATGTACATGGCACATTTTTTTTCTTTTAAATTGACTAACGTTTTGTAGTAGTCACAACATAATGTATCACTTTTAAACAAAATAAGTACACTCTGTTTCCTTTGAAAGGCAGCAGTATTACCTTAACCGATTACATTAAGGATCTACCTTAGAAGCTTTAAGGCAGTATAGTTCATCGATGTTAGCATGCTAACTTTCGGGGTAGACGCGCAGTCTACATTTCGTCAATAAAACTCCTTTAGTTTATATTTAGTGTATAAAGTTATTTAAATATGCGCAGCATAAAACAAGTTTTATAAAATATATGAACTTTGATTTGGCTTTGGGAATAATTTATGATATTCTATTCGACTTAACTTTGAATTAAAAAAATGGACTTAGAACACCCCTAGCTATGTGTTTTAATTTCAACAGCCAACTATATTTCCCTTAAAATATCTCATTGACCAATCAAAATTCAATAAATATATCTATAAATTAAATTATATAAACTCATTAAAATGTTATAAATATCTATTGCACAAACGGTAGCTCAGTTGGCACATTGGAACAACCATTTGAAGCTCCTATTTTCATGATGCAAACTATATAATATACCAGGACGTAATTCCGTCAAGTTGCAATTATACGGCGGTCCTCAGGCTGATTCCTCGAGCTGGCAGGGAGTTGCTCTTGGCTGGAATCTCGCGCGATTGCGAGTGGGCAACCACGATGGACAAGCACTGCACCCATTCCTCCGCATTCTTTCCCCCCTTGGGCTTCAAGATGAGTGACTGGTCACCCGTGAAGATCTCGAACGCTTTCGGGATGTTCCGTGCCCCGCGACTCACCTTTACACTGCGGATCTGGTTCACCTCTATGGGAATCATGTCTTTGTCGTCTTTCTGGGGGAAAACAAAATAAAAAAATGCCAATGTTATTCGAAAAACGATACTAAACCAAAACTGTTGAGTAGTAAATCCACTCCCAATAACAAAAAAACACAAAATAAAAACACAAACTTTTGCGATTGAAAGTGATATAATACAGAATAAAGATACTAAAGGTCAAACCCAGCATCGAAAGTAACAATCAATGGAAAGGAACCCGAAAAGATGGAAGATTTCTGCTATCTAGGAAACAAGGTTATCACAATCAGTAAGATCCAGGAGGAAATAGGACGAAGGATGCGGAACAGTGGAGAATTCTACCATGTGTTTAATAATCTGGCAATGGAATATGGGACAAGGGGCCAAAACTATGTTATACAAGGCACATTATCATCCACTATTGACACATGGCTCTGAAACCTGGACATGAACAAAGAGAGATTTGAGTAGATTGCAGGCAGCAGAGTTGAGATTCCTGAGATTGAGAATGTAACAAGAAGAGACAGGGTAAGGAATGAAGTAATTAGGGATGGTTTAAAAGTTATATCATTAGCAGACACACTGAAGAAAAAATTGTTGCCGTAGTTAGGTCATGTGATGAGACTTGAGGAGGACAGAGTGCCTAAGAAGGCCTTACAAAACAAATAGAAGGGTAGAAGACCTAATGGAAGACCACAGGCGAGATTGATGGACCAAGTGGAGAAGGACACGGAGGATAAAGTAGTGGACTGAAGACAAGAGACAGAGGGAGAAGCTTGGAGAGAGAGAGAGAGAGAGAGAGAGAGAGAGAGGAACAGAAGAGGATGTGACAGTTGACCCGCAGAGATGGAAACGTCTGGTGATGATGGTGATGATAGAATAAACCCAATCTCTTCATCTTCAGCAGGCCAGTCTAACATGAGCATGACACCTTGGACTATTTGGCCAATGAAGCTGGTTCCAGGAAGTTGTCAGGAGTTTATTTATCACAAATCAGGGTATTTATATATTTAATGATACTCACTGATCCCTTGTAGGAAAGATGGGCCCCTGAGAGTGTGAAATATCTTGTCCTCCAGCGTCTGAAGAGCCTCCATCTTCCCTTCTTCTCCTTGAGCTGACCTTCGATGACCGGTTGGCTGTCCTGTAGGAACCCCACTGCCCGCTCCGGATGGTTGCACAGGAAACACCCCCACTGGGTCATACCGGTGCCACTCGTAGCCTCGAACACATCGAAGAAACCACTATGGCGCAGTTCGTTCAGCAATGCATCTTGGTCCTAAATCACACCACGCCAGCACATTTACTAATTAGTTGATTGTTCAGTGAAGGCGAGAAAAAGTTTATTTTTTAATTTGAGACTAAGTCGAATCGAATAATATAAATTATTCCCAAAGCC
The DNA here is from genome assembly GCA_902151425.1 of Timema shepardi. Classification (NCBI taxonomy): domain Eukaryota; kingdom Metazoa; phylum Arthropoda; class Insecta; order Phasmatodea; family Timematidae; genus Timema; species Timema shepardi. The sequence goes on along the minus strand of CABFVX010000170.1, from coordinate 283,294 downwards.
GAAACAAAGATTGAATATTTATAAAAAAAAAAA
>CABFVX010000170.1:262278-282512 GCA_902151425.1 Timema shepardi | reverse complement strand
CAATCAATCAATCATTGTTTATTTAGGATTTAAAAGAAAAATTACATAGATTAGTTTTTGATACAATCCCGAAGTACCTAAAGGTACATCTTCAGGTTTTGTAGTTAAGTAATATTTAACAATGGTAAAAATTATAATAATAATAAAAATTATAATAATAATAAAATAATTAAAAAACAAAAAGATTTACACATATAACATTTACACTCAAAAATATTTACATTGTTGTTTGAAGCATGCCTTGAAGTATCCAGTCTTTAATTTTATTTTTCGCTATATTTATTTCAGGGATTTCTCTAAGTGTTGGTGGTAGCAAATTAAACAATTTGGGAATGGTACATCTCAGTTCCTGTTTACCATAATGATTAGAGTATTTACCGATTGTATACACTTCTTTGTTAGAAATTGAGCGGGTGTTAATGGAATGGGTTTTTATTTGCTTGTATTTATCTGAATGGTAATATCCTATCAAGAGGTTGTACTCATAAAGTTGATTAAGAAGTAGAATTTTATGTTGAATGTATATCTGTTAATAATAATAATAATAATAATAATAATAATAATAATAATAATAATAATAATAATAATAATAATAATAATAATAATAATACAGGTCTAAGGTCTAGTCGTTGGTCCTAAGCCACTAATAGGCAGTATTGTAGCTTTAAAAGTAATTTCAGTTGAAATATTGAATTTTTTTTAAGGATTTGACTCATAAATTCTATATTTTCTCAAATCTCAAATGACCTTAAGGATTCAAGAGACTAGAGGATTCATCCCTAGTATCAATTATAGTTTAAAAGTGTTTTATTGCTAAAATGATCAAATATTCTGTCGTAAGCTGAAAAAATAAGTTTTCATCACAACTAGTAGTTTGGATAATTTAGATATTTGTCGTGTAAATAAAAGCAGTAAATGAAAGAAATGAAACATAAATATGTATTTTAACTTGAAATATTTTTATTGGCAAATAATTGTTTAATTTGAAAATTTACTTTTTAATCAAAGTCCAAGTTGATTAATATTTAAATTGGAGCCAATTATATTACCAGCTGCACACTTTCTGGATAGAAACAGATATAGCTATAAGAAAATTAAGGTACTTATTGATCATAGATGAAAAGTGAACCATATATATACGTAAAAAAAAACACAGCATATTAAGAATGAAACAAGAAAGGGATAAAAAAAATTCAGGTAAAATTAAAATTCGAAAAAATGTGTAGCTGACCCACCTTTAATATTATTATATTAAAACTTCGTGATTAGCGAAACTCGTTAAAAGTTTTATTGGATGGTGTGAATGGATCAGGAAACTACCAAAAGCATATTTATTGATTTTCTATTACTTTTTAAAAACTAGTACACATGAGTACAACCACAGTACTACCAACCTTGGTGCATGGGAATGCAGAGGTGACGAGTGTGAGGAATGTCTTGTTCTCGCACTTAAGGATGTCCCAGCAGTTCTTGAGGCTGCTCACCGAAGAATCCCGGGAACTTAACGCAGACTCAGATCTGGCCTAGTTCAACAATGAAAGGATTATTAAATCTGGGAATCAGTAAAAACATACTATGGTAGAGTCTCAATAGTTCGAGACTCTGTCTAATTCGACTCAAGGTCGTCGTCGTTATCGTCGTCCAGTCCTCTCCTTTACACTTAACTGTATTCACTCCAGCCATCTGCCTTTTGGTCTTCCTCTTGGCCATCTTTACCTATTCGCCTTCAATATCCTCTTTTGTATCTTGTCCCTCTTCATTCTCCTCACATGGCAGTGCTACTTTAGTTTTGTGACTTATCTAATTTTGTTTAGCACTCCATCCTATTGTTCATTCACGGGAGGAGTTTACCTGGGAAAGGTCTTTTTTCTTACCAATATCCTACTATATAATAGATTTCTGGTAGGGAAAAAAGTCCTTTCCCAGGTAAACTCCTACCGTGAACGAACTTTACAACCTGTTCGAGTTATACGCATATGTTATAACTATGCAAATATATTAAGGGATGAAGAAGATTGAATATGGAGGAAATGTACCTGCATTTGTGTGGTGGGAGAGTAGAAAATCATTATTACCACCATTATTACACCTGACGGAGATTAGAGCTTTAACATCCCCGTCATCGACAGTCCGGTCTTTTGCAAGAATGACGCCTTAGGACAGTATGAAAGAACCATATAAAGCACGGCCAAAGTACGATTCAAGCACAAGGAAAATTAGAAGCATAAAACTAGTCAAGTCTATCAGAAGCCTTGCTAGAAAGTCTGGCCAGCAGTCACGTGATGAACTCTTACGCAGTGGTACCACTCCCTGGCATGAAAGGAATAAAATTATCTACATCCACTGCCTTATGTAGTGATGATTTTGCTTGTGAATTAAAAAAACTGATTATAAACAAAGATTTGTTGAAATGATGAAAAACGCGGAAGAGAAAATCTATATATTAATCATATATATATATTTTTGAGGTTAACTGCTTGAAAAGAAGCATTTTGAAAGTATAAAAACTCAAAAATGTTTTTATTTTACCTGAAGAGCCAAGAACATGAGATGTATCCATATGCGAGGGTTGCGAGTCTTCATAGTGAAGAACGTGCGATTATATAGACAGTGCTCCCCTCTTCCTTGACAGGCAAAGTGAAGCTTTGCCAACTTCTTGGCGCTCCTCAATTCTGACAACAAAATGCACAAATATAAATTATCCCTGTGTTTATTTTAAAACTAGATTAGTACAAAATAGTGTAATTATTGATCATCTATAACATCAAGTAGTAGAATAACTTACAAATGTAGTGATAAAACTCGCGCGTTTCACACTCCTCTCTGATGAGTTCCGATAGAATGAAACCTAGGTCGGGGGATTGGGCGGTGACGATCAATTTTCTTTAAGAGACATCCATTACCTCTTTGTCCATTGGCAGCAGTGTAAAATGTGAACTGTGTTCTTCTTTTCATTGTAAAAGCCATTTTGTGTTTGTCCCCCCTTTTATATGTTTCTATCCACCTTTCCTATACCTTGAAGGAAATACACCCAAATTTTTCTGAAGAGGGAGAAACAATGTAGAAAATAGAAAATACAAACCCTTTGTTCAGCCACTCAGGTTGTGAATTATCATCATCATCATCGTCAACTGTTTCAAGCCTGTGCACAAGTCAGTTTAGTAATATGCCTCCATTTTCTTCTAACCTTCCACCATCTTTTCTTCTTTAATTTCTTACATTCTTCTCCTCTCACTTGAACACTTTCTTTTACCCGCTCCTTCCATTTCTTTCTTGGCCTTCCTTGCAGTCTTTTTTCCTACATACTTGATTTCCAACATTTTCTTTGACATCCTCTTCTTCTCCATCCTCATTGTGTTCATACCATCTCGATCTTGTTTCCTCCACTATCTCAAGTACTCCCTGTACCCCTAGAAAACTTCATTCCTAATCTTTATTCTCCATGTGGCGGCTAACATGCTCCTCACAAACTTCATTAGTGAAATTGTGATGGGTCAAAAAGGTGTGTAACTACAGCCCCGTCGAGGTAAGACTGTTAGCTTTCTCCATAAACTGAGTGTACATGATAACATTTTGTAATAACTTTATTGAATAACATGTTGAAAATTTTTCAATCTTGGAAGAAAAAAAAAGTTTTATACAATATTTTATACCTAATGTCTAAAGTAATATAAATATGCAAACTATAATAATTTTTACAGCATAATTTTTTATAGGATATTAAAACTTTTAATCACTTTCATGAATATTTTTTATGTTCCACTTGGCTTTGCTTCGAATCAATATAATGAACTATGAGAGCGGTCTAACCTTCTATGGTGCACTTAGCAGGCGGCGGAATGCGAGTGGAGACCTTCTCCATATAGGCCTTGATCTTGTCCAAGTGTTTCTCACAGAAGTGCTGCACCGTGTCTCTCATTGGGTACGGCTCAAACACGCTGATCCTCTGAAACACAACAGCTCACTGAGGAGTCACTAGTAGGGAATATCGTACTTACATATTTATATGTGGTATTAATCACTATCTTCATCATCTCATGTTGACCATATAATTTATCACTCATTGAAATTATATGGACTTACTAACTTTATTACCTCTTCATTCAATAAAGATGATTGTGTTTTAACATTGTACCATGCCTTGGTTAGAACTAAGCTAAAATATTCCACTACCTTAACTGACTCTCTCATGTTATAAAATATTCAATATAAATTTGTGGCTATTTGTTTGTTATAAATTCTTTCTTGACCTGATTTACTATGTTTATATCACAATTATTATTATTATTATTATTATTATTATAATTTAACACCGTCCATTCGGGTTATACGCTTTGAGTACTAATTACGCTAATGGATTAAGAATTTGGAGGGTTGAATTAAGGGAAGTGAACCCGCATTTGCGTGGAGGGAGAGTGGAAAACCATTTAGGAAAAACCACCCCCAGTTCACCCGACTGAGATTCGAACCTCGATCTCCCCATCCTGAGCAGTCGAGCTCAACACGACTGGCGCGTTAGCCAACTATGCCACCGAGGGAGGCGGGTATTATCATTTTCTTTTCATCATCACCATCATTATTATGAATATTATTATTGTTTAGAGGCACTATGAGGTGATTAACGCATTTGAGAAATTATTAAAAATAAGGTAAAATCTCCATAATGGAAAATAGGTACAACTAACACACCTGCTGGAAACAGGAGAGATGAATTCACTAAATAAAATGGACAATACAAAACTTTAAAAATGTAATAAATAAAGGTATTAAAAACAAATCTCAACATGAGAGAATACCCAAGTGAGATTCGAATTGAATTTAAAATATTTGTCTGGATTATAAAACAGGACAAACAACCAACTCCATCCTCACTGTCGCGTGACAAATATCTAAGAATAACAGTCAATGTCAGAAGTGTCTGTGATCTGCAAACATGTACGATGTATGTAGATTGTATGCGCGAGTTTTTCACTGTGAATAATGTTTGAAACAAGAAATATGTAGATAAAAAAAAAGTAGTTAGAATCTACTTTTATTCATCAAAGTTTTTTTCCCCCCCATTTCTTAAACCGTATTAATAAATGCAACCTATCACCTCCACATACCATCAAGTTTACTGAAAGAAGTGAGAGGGAAGGCCTTTAAAACATGGGTGGAAAGGTGGATATGAACATATAAAAGGGGGACAAACACAATATGGCCTTTACAATGAAAAGAAGAACACAGTTCACACGAGCACACTAATCCACACACATTATTTCTTCACTACCAATCCGTTCACACTACTGTGACACTCACGTTACTAGCCCGCTCGGCTTCGTTTATGCATACTGGCCATTTGTGTTTTGTCTTATTCGTTTCTAAGCTATTTATTGACTGTCCTAATTATTGTTAAGCCATATAATAATGACTGTCTTCCTCCTCCTCTTCACTACCACCAACTGTTTCCAGCTTGTGGCCGGGTCAATTTAGTAAAATGCCTCCATCTTCCTCTATTCTTCCATCGTTGATTGATCTACTCGTTGCTAAGCCATATTGCAACCACCATTTTTGCTTCCATTATTATTTATTCATAATTCATCTTTTATTTATATCATTTAACATAAGTGCTTAGAAAAAAAAAAGGTGAATAACTGTTAAAACATAGTTTGTGTCGCAGACAGTATAAATATAGTTATGTTCCGGATTGGCTAGTTTCACGGGAACTAACACGAGAGATAGTGTTTAGCGAGTCCACACACCTGCGATGCTGCGGCCATTGCTGCGTTGGTTTGCTGATGGGAGTTGTTGATGATGGTCACACTGGTGTTGGCTCGACGAGAGGTCACCACGGTGGCTGGCAGTGTTTGTGAAGTGACAGTATGGGCCCCAGACACGTTGCCAGAGTTGCTCAATCCTCGAGAGGAGGGCATCACGTGGGGTTGTGACGACGTCATCGCGTGGAGTCTGTTGCCAGATAGACTGGGGTGCATGATGTGGTTGTTCCCTGAGGGTAGCATCATGCTTTTATGAATAATTACTCAAGTTTAGGGATGTGCAATGCAAAGTGAAGTCAAACCGAATGATATGAGATATTCCTGAAGCTGAATCGAAGTTTGAATATTAAAAAAAAAAGTTTAATGTTGAAGACAAATATTATATTTTGCATAACTATATAAATTTATATGTATGAAATAAAGTGCATTGAGCAAAAACAATTGGTAATAAATAAAAAGATAGAATATTAGGAAAATGGTAGAGCACAAATAAAAGTAAAAACACTAACACATATTTACACACACATTTTGTTTGTGCTCTAACATTTTCCTAATATTCTATCATTTTATTTATTACAACTATATATATTTATGTAATAAGAAAGTTGGTTTAAAGTAATCAGCAGTTTCTTTGCTCTTAGCTCGTGACCATTTCTTATGTGTATATATATAAATATATCAATTATTACTAGCCAATATCCTAACCTAGGTTTCATTCTATCGAAACTCATTGGGAGGGAGTGTAAAACGCGGAACGCAATTTCCTAGGAAACAATACCAAAAAAATCAAAAGGGAGAAAAAGGAAATTTGTAAAGAACGATAGGACACTTAGGTGGGTTCATGTAAAAGGCAAAACATAACGGACAAACACAGGAAGTGGACATTGGATGTGAATATATATCACGTCTGTATAACTTAAACCTCTTTTCTCTTTATGAGGTAGTTTGTAATTGTATTTTATATTCGGAAGAAAGTATAGGAAAGATGGATAGAAACATGTAAAAGGAAACAGTGAAAAGAAGAACACAGTTTACACTTTACCATTGCTGCTAATGGATTGTCTCAGAGGTAATGGTTCTTTCTTGAAGAAAACAGATGATCATCTTTTCATTGTAAAAGCCATATTATGTGCATTCCTTTTATAAGTTTTTATCCGCCTTTCCTGTACCTTCTAAATATACACTAACTCAGGATTTTTACACTGGTTTAATGAATGTATGTTAAAGAGGGTTGAGGAAAGAACGATATTCCTACTTTACTTTATTATTAATAGCACTGTGTTTTACTACCCGTTCGGGCTGTACGCACTTACGCTAATGTGTAATGGTATGGGTGATTGTGAGATGAAATGGAGGACCTACAGTTTAACGTGGAATCCGAACCATGGTGGAGGCCTGGCATTCCCCACATTCACACAATGTCTTGTCAGAGGTGAAGGAAGGGTTTGGTAATCAGATAAATCTGTGCCGGGACTGAGGATTGAACCCCGGCCGTCAACACAGAAGTCTGACACCTTGCCCCTAGACCGCCAGGTCACCTACTTTACTTTCCTGTTCCTTCTACTAAGTGGAGATGAGTTTAGTACATACGAGTCTAGAAAGAATGTGAAAGACATACCAGTCTCCTTAGTACCAGCCTGCACCACCAGAGGACTGGTGTGATGGACAACCTGTGGGTATGAGGTGGAGATTGACACCACCATGTCTTTATCATCTCGAAGACCAGTAGAACTGCCACCACTAAAAAAAAAAGAGAGAATTAAGTTGGAATGTTTTACAATCCAATCATCGGCTGATTACAACACAGTCAATTAAGGCGATATTTGGCATTTTGAACCAGATTGATTGTAATTTTCAATATAAATTAGGGCTGGGTCAACGATCAGCATAAAAGGTCGTGACTACTATTTGGGTGCTTGCAAATGGGATGAGGAGTGAGAGAGAGGTATTGCTCGAGGGTAGATTTCAAGAGCAACACTTTGTGAGCAACAGACAAGGGGAATAGGAAGTGTGAAAGAAAGAGTGTATATTTAAGAGGTGACGGTACCAAAAATAAAGGTCAACACTAGTTCACGACTACTGGACCCCGATCTCCTCGTCATTGGCAGTCAAGCCTATTTCAAGATGCCTTGAAACCATTCCAACACCGAAGCAGCCTAACACATAATCTAACTTTGGTACAATGTCTCAATCAACTTGATTACATACGCGCTGTTCTTATTAGGACTAGCAGTAGTGACGGTCACCCCTCCGCTGGACACCTTATGAGCCGCAGTATTGACTGTGTAATGGCGTCCCCCGTTGATGGTGGTGATGCTGCGGTTGTTTTTGGGGGCGGGGCTCGACACTGGGACCAGGTTGATCTGCTGACTAGAACTCAGGCGAGTCATGCTCTTGTGGAGCCCCCCGATACTGCCCGCCCTACTGCCCCCTCCTGTGGGACAAACAGATGCACATCTAGATTACTGACAATACCTTAAATATATTTATTATCCATGTTGAAGTAAAGGGAGTATTCGTTAACTTAATTAGTTGGAGCAATAAAAGCACTAAGCGAGGGTTGAACTCTTTCTTGCTGCTGAATTAAAGTGAGGCACACTCTTATCACCTGTGTTGAGCCTGGTCATGCTCCTGTGAGCGGTGGAGGTATGAAGTCTGCCAGTGCTGCGACTATCGCCTCCCAGCCTTGGTCGGCTGATCACCAGACGGTTCACCTCCTGTCGGTTCAGCCAGTAGCCGTCTTGCTGACCGTTCTGGCCGTGGTTGTGGGGGTATCTGTAAGCAAGAGGTATGCATATTCCAGTTGGCGGTATGAGCTAGGGTGGATCCCTCTCCTCCGAATAGTAGCAACACTCTCACAAGTCTTCTTTCAAACTAGACACTTTGCTAGCAACAAACATCCAAATTTACACTTTTTTTAGCACTGTCACTTACATGTTCAGTTTATCCGTTATACACACCACCCATATTACAATAATGAGCCAGGGATGAGGAAGGTTAAATTAAAGGAAGTGTACTGATCTTTATCATCAGAAGTCTAGTCTGTTATAAGAATGATGCCTTAGGTGCTGTCCCACATGAGCGAACGAAAACGGGCAGTGTGCAATGTTAGCAAAGTGAGAGGTGCAGGAAGCAAGCGATAAGAGCAATAGCAATGATGATGTCAAGGAAACATGGACTCGGTTGACAGTTAATAAACCTCAAAAAATTAAATGAAAATATTTCAAGCAAATAACATCTACTTGGAAAGGGAATCTGAAGTTGAATTTTACCATTTAGTAGAACAAAAAACACCATTAAATATTAAAAGGAGGTAATAATGCCTGCTCTTCCACACACCTTCATTGTTTGGATTTATAAATCTGATAAGGTCTTAAATTCAGATTTTTCAATGTAGAAAATTAATTATGTATCATAATTGTAAAGAAAAAGATTATAATTGAAGGAAGGTGGATAAAAAACCTATAAAAGGGAGGAACACAATATGGCTTTTATAAACCACCTTCCCTATACCTTCTTCCAAATATAACACAATAACCTCATAAAGTGAAAAGAGGTTTTCCTTATAGAGATATATTCAAAGAAAAAGATTGGTTATTTTAAAGCTTTATACTCAAGCAATCGGTTATGATAGTTTTTATTTTTCAAGTAACAAAGCACACTTTTTGCTACTTGCAGCTAGGTAGGAAAGTTTAAATTTGCATCGGTGGTTGCATGGATTAATGCGTCCTCCATGGTGTACTGGATTATCGATGACAGGTAGATGGAAGTTTGAATTCTGGTTGAGTATACTGAGGATGGTTTGTTTGAAATGGTTTCTCACTGTTCCAGACAAACAATTGTAGCTATATTTCCTCTAAAATTTTACCTCCCTTTATTCCTAATCCAGTAGAATAATTAATTTATCTGTATAACCTGAACAGGTACTAAGATGTGGTGGGAAAATGATTAATATAATTTATAATATTATAATTCATATAAGATCATTAATAATAGCTAAGGACACCTTTTCGCAAATTGTACTTTTATGAACAATGTAAAAATTCCCATTTGAAAGAACAAAACACTTTTTAACCTCCAAAGTAATAATAATACATTTTTAAGTTCACGAAATAAAATGATAGCAGTGTTTGTATGCAAAATTCCAAATTTTTGTATTTTTATAGGAGATTTTAATTCACTGTTTTGTAACTTATGTGAATAAAGTTTTTGCTATATTTTGATTTTTTTTTTAATTTTATTATTTATTATTATTATTATTTAGCACTGTCTTACTACCTGTTCGGGTTTTTCGCTTTAAGTACTAATTACGCTAATGGATTAGGAATTGGGAAGGTTGAATTAGAGGAAGTGAACATGCATTTGCGTGGAGGGAGAGTGGAAAACCATTTAGGAAAAAAGCCTCCAGTTCACCTGACTGAGATGTGCACCTCGATCTTCCCGTCCTCAACAGTCTAGCTCAACACGACTAGCGTGTTAGCCAACTATGCCACCGAGGCGGGTTATTTTGTATAATAGCAGTAGTGAAAATATTAGCACAACTGTTACCATTGTTGTTTACTTTATATTATAGTCTAATTGACACAGAAATGGGATTCTCTTATAATTTTATTTGGTATACCACCTAATTAAAATGCCATAAATATTAAGCATATTTGATAGGAAAAAAAAATTATTAATTTTTTTTATACATTTGATGAAAGAAAATAGGAAAATTTGTAACCGTGTTTTCTTCCATTGGGGTATTTGTAATAATTCTTTTAAGTCTTATAAAACCAATTTAATGATGAAATTTATTCTTATTTGAGAATTTTTAAACCGAAACCTGTTTTCTAAGATGAAATTTCGCAGCTTTATTTATTGTAATTTGGGGTCTCTAATAATAGCGCACACACAAAACTCAGCATAGTAATATATATATCACCTGTTGTTGTGAAGTGATGTAGTCCCTGTGTTAGTGGCGACATGTTCTTTGCTAGAGGAGGTTTGTTGTTGTGATGTTGGCACAAGTGTCTGAGGTTGCAGCGTCTGAGTGGAAGTGTTTTGTTGGAGGTCGGGACGACTGCCACCGACCTTGACGATCGTCACCCCACCTGAAGTTTGGTTTACCTGAGTGGTGCTACCAGAAAATAAATAATGTCATCTGAATTAATGTGAATTGAATAAAACCTCCTCATAAACATATTACACTGTAAAAACAAATCAATTTATTGTTTCTTTGCTTCCAAAGTAAGCGGATAAAGCACTGCACCAATTTGTGAGGACTAAGGGTCTGGGATGATGAGTTTGTTTAAATTTTATTAGTTACTCACTTTTTTTAAATTAATAAAATTACAAGATACAGCTGTGATAGGGAGGGAAGGTCGATGATGAACTACTTCCTCATGGACAAAATTATTATTATTATTATTATTAACACCGCGTCTTACTTCCCGTTCGGATTGTACGCACTTATGCTAATGTGTAATGGTAGGGTGATTGTGAGATGAAATGGAGGACCTACAGTTTAACGTGGGATCCGAACCATGGTGGAGGCCTGGCATTCCCCACATTCACAAGATGTCTTGTCAGAGGTGAAGGAAGGGTTTGGTAGTCAGATAAATCTATGCCGGGACCGAGGATTGAAGCCCGGCCGCTAGCACAGAAGTCTGACACCTTACCCCTAGACCGCCAGGTCACCCTCATGGACAGAAAAAAAATGAAAAGGCAGATTGTAAACATCAAGGTAATACCATGTGTGTACTTAGATAGTGATCATAGGCTGCTGGTGGCAGACATAAAGGAATAGGAATGTAGGAGAAAAGTAGCAAACCAAGAAAGATAAATGAGGGTGTTGAGGCTAAAAAATGATGAGGAAATATAGCTGTACATAAGAAAGGCAAGAAGCTTAACACGCAAGTATGATATGCCAAGTGTGGAAGTGGGATTAACAAAGTTTTAAGAAAAGTTTGGTGGGAGCCGCAGAGGAGGTATGTTGTGGCAGGACAAGTGATAAGAGGAAGTGGAAGGTAGGTATGTTGTGGCAGGACAAGTGATAAGAGGAAGTGGAAGGAGGTATGTTGTGGCAGGACAAGTGATATGAGGAAGTGGAAGGAGACACCGCGGTGGAACAAAAGGGTGAAGGAAGCAGCGGAGGAGAAGAACAAGGCATTCAAAAGAAGTTTTAAGATCAAATGAGGAAACAAGAGGAAGATTAAAGGAGACAAAGAAAAAGCAAAGCAAGTGGCACACGAAGCCAGGAAGGATTAAGTTATTTTATAGCCAATTTAGCTGTCACAAGGAAAAACAAGACATTAAAGAATGAAATTATTCGATAAAGAGTGAGATAGTAGAGAAAGCAAGGCTGAGATGGTATGGTTATGTAATGAGGATTTAAAAATAGGGAGTATCAAAGAGGATCATGGAGGTGAGGTATGTAGGAAAAATACTGCAAGAGAGACTAAGAAAAAGATGGGAAGAGCAGAGAAGAATGGAAGCAATTAAAGAAGGAAGAATAAGAAGGATGGAGGAAAATGGAAGGCCGTTACTAAATGGACTCAGCCACAGGCCAGAAAGCATTGATGATGATGAGGAGGAGAAGAAAACAGGGGCATGTGTTTTTAATTTAATGTATACACTTTTTTTAAAAAATAACCTTTAAACGTGTGACTTAATGCAAGTGGTTTGTGCACCTGGTGTTGGCCTGGTTCTTATGACCACACTGACGAACTTCAGCGAGCATCTTCTCTGTGAAAAGGACGGGGTAGCTGCTACACAAGAGTGTGGCCTCCCGTAGAAGTGTACCCTGACTGCCTCTGTCCGCCTTGGGGAGGTGCTCCAGGACAAAGTTCAAAGCATCCTGGGCTCGATCCTGCAAGCAAGCAACTCGCAACTGCAATATGATGGCGGTTTAAACAATCTATTTGATTTATGGGCATAAGAATTACTTTTAGCACCGCATCTTATTACTTGTTTGCACTATACATTTATTTACTAATTTTGCGAATAGTTTTAAGGTTTAGGGAGGTTATATTTAGAGGAAGTGTACCCACATTTGCGTGGAAAGAGAGTAGACAACCATTTTGTAAAAACCACCCTCAGTACACCTGACCAAGATTCAAACCTCGATCTCCCCGTCATTGGCGATCTAGTCTACTGAGAGTAGTGCCTTAGACCATGCGGCAACCAAATTTGGTAGCACAAGAATTAAACTCGGGACATTATTTTGGGTTGAGTCCTACATTCAAGAATCTTGAAATAGTCTTAATTTGAAGAGAGGGGAGGTTTGTCTGATAGTTTTAAAAATACTTAAAAGTAAGGATAGGATTTTTATTTGCTTCAAATATGAATCATCAATTTGAATTTAATTTTGTCTATAAATCTGGAAACTTGGATCCATGGCTTATGATACACAAAAGGTATTGACGGTTAAATGTTCTTTCGTGACTACAAAATTAATTGAACGAACTTGGTTTTATGATTTTGATAATGTCGACATCTGTTTTTTTTTGTCAAACTCAATCCCATTCACAAGTAGCCTACAAACATTATAACACACAACATTATAGTGGAAACTATGAAGTATAGACCTATCTTTGCACACCTTACTGAGCTTGCCGACAGAAGAGATGACCTGCGCGGCCAGACACAGTGTATTGGGGTGTGACTCTGCAGCCTTCTTGATCTTACCCACATGGTCCACTAGCAGCTGGGGCTTGGTCCCCGCCATATTGAGGAACACCTGCATGGTAGCCGACGCAGTAGACGCTGTACCCAGGTACTCACAGAGCTGAGGTAAGCTTGGCTCCAAGAGCTAAGGACACACAGGGAACTATAATTACTAAATCCGTAAGACAATCCAAAATTTTGAACATAAATATGAATCGTGTTAGGATTAGTACTCGGTTAGAAATTTCAAATCTCACTATGCGAAAGGTTGGCATAGGATTTTGAGATTTAAATCTAATCTTCAAACTGTGGAATAAATTAACATTTGAATAAGTAAGCGAAGACGTGGTGATGACCCAGACACATCACCCGCTTAATAAAACCTTAATAGAAGTATTCTACTTAAAAAAAGAGTGAATGCACTTGTAATTTTCTGAAAGACTCATTTAATTGGTTTCATTTCATTATTTATTAAAAATAACATTTACGGATGGGTTGCTTTTGGCAATGAGGGCGAACAAGTTGAGCAAGGCTAGTTTCTCCGAGTTCTCGCAGAGTGGCAAGAGAGACACCAGCGCCATCACATGATCATGGAGGGGCTCTTTGTTCACTTCGTAGATCTGAGGAAGCACTCGGCACAGCGGGTAGTTACCTGCAAAACACACCACGATAGCAACACTAATATCTCATACACCATTTTAAATAGATACAACCCGCCTCTAGGGTCAAATGGTCCATGGTCAAACATGCGGCCCAATCCACGACTATGTGCATCCTGTGGACCTTTCGATAAGCTAACAAACAACGCGAGCCACCAAATCCTCTTATTAAATTAAACTATACAGGGCATTCATTAACAAATGATACAATGCTTTAGGTGAAGTAGGTGGGTGGAAATTTAATATTATGATATAAGGAGCCCATATACGGTAGGATGCCTTCCAGGCTAAACGGTGACGGAAATGTGCAGAGGCTTATATTATTATCATCACCGCGTCTTACTACCCGTTCGGGTTATACTCACTCATGCTAATGTGTAATGGTAGGGTGATTGTGAGATGAAATGGAGTACCTACAGTTTAACGTGGGATCCAAACCACGGTGGAGGCCTGGGCATTCCCCACATTCACAAGATGTGATTAATACATGTCTTGTCAGAGGTGAAGGAAGGGTTTGGTAATCAGATAAATCTTTGCCGGGATAATCTTTGCCGGGACCGAGGATTGAACCCCGGCCGCCAGCATAGAAGTCTGACACCTTACCCCTAGACCACCAGGTCACCTACTGCAGAGGCTTATAGGCAACTGGATAATAATGCAACACATAATACAGTGGCATGTGCATTTAAAGCTAAGCGTTACACTTGTTGCCAGAAGATAGCAAGTCCACACTAACTGTTAAAACTGTTGGCCACCATTGGACACGCATGTTGCGCAACACGTCGCGACAAACGCCTTCAAAGATGTCCAGAGTGGCGTTGTGTCCTAGTTGTACAACCTGTTCGGATCTCTGGAATTTCCATGCGTTTCCCTATAAATGAACATTATGTCCGTGTGCTCAGTAGCTACCCTGCAGCAACAGCGAGTTAAATGGGTCAACCAAAATGTACACGATGCCAGACTTCAATTCCGACAGTAGGTTGTTACAAACCCTGCCCCTACGCATTTCCACCTAGAAGGGATTCCCTCCGGATATAGGCTCCTTATATCGAATTGTTTCATTTCCACCCACCTATCTCCCCTAAACCATTGTATCAGTTTGTTCATGAAAACCCAATAGAGACATACCATTTGAGATTACCCGCATCAGTGGTCAAAAAGTCTAAGGTGTCACTCTCATGAAAGATTGGCCTGATAAAGCTGAGGAAGTCAGAGTTTGAATCCTGGTTGGGTCTATTGAGGGTGGTTTTTACTAAATGGTTTTCCACTCTACCTTCATGCAAATGAGGGTACACTTCCTGTAGATTTTACCTTCATCATTACCAACACATTAGGGTAATTAGTACATATATTTATAACTCAAATTAGTAGTGAGAAATAGTGAAAAAGAACTTTTAAAATTATAAAATGGAAATGATAGAAAAAGGAATCTTTTGGTCAATTTTTTAGCACCGTATCTTACTACCTGTTCAGGTTATATGCTTATGTAATGATTATTCTAGTGGTTTTAGGGCTGAAGAAGGTTATATTTATAATATGTGTACATGCATTTGAAGGGAGGGAGAGTGGAAAACCAACTTTGAAAAATTTTAATCTCCTGGTCATCGGCTGTTTAGTCAAATTGATCAAGAAAAAGATAAAATAAATATTGATTTAACAATGGAAACATATTGTGGATTATTATAGTAAAGAAAACTTAAGTGGGAAATTAACATATATAAAACAAATGAAGGTGATAAGAAGAGACCTAACAATGGAAGTACTAGACTTTATAAAACTAGACAAAATCTAGGAAATATAAGATAAACGTTCGCACCCGATATGATGGAATCGATGATGAGTTGAATATGTTTGGCGAGCAGGTCCGCGTTCTCTATGGCCGCCAACGAGAGGTAAGAAGACATGTTCCGGGAGAGCTCCTTGTTGCCCTTGTGAAGGAACTTGACAGCCACAGGCAGGGCCCTCTTCATCACATCCTTCTTACTGTAGTTCTGTGTCCATCAGAAGACAGAGAATTGTTAGATACTTGCATGTGTATCAATATTTCATTTTTCTTTTTAACTTTCACTAGGGGGTAAAATAATCTGAGATTTTAAAACTAAGCAGTTAAGTATTCATTGAGAAATTAATAGATTAATAGATAGTAGGTAACATTACAAAGGTAATGTTTAACTTGTTGAACCGGTATTCATTACTAAACGGCTATCAGAACAACATCATAATCAACTGTTTCCAGCCTGTGGCTGGATCAGATCGGTAAAGTGCCTTCATTTTTCTCTGTCCTTCCGCCATTCTTCTTCTCTCACTCTAACACTTTCTGTTATCAGCTCCTCCCATCTCTTTCTTGGTCTCCCTTGCGGTCTCTTTCCTACATATTTCATCTCCATCATTCTCTTTGGTATTATTTCCTTTCTCATTCTCATTACATGACCATACCACCTCACCCTTGCTTCCTCTACTATCTCATTTATCCTCCTGTACCTAACTCTTGACGGAACAACAAATTCCTAATCCCGTTTTTCCTCGTACCCTATCAATAGTTTCAATATGTGAGCCACTGTGTCTTTCGCTAATTTAAGAGATTTGATCTTTTATACTCTGATAATGACAGCATTCTAAACAAATTGAAATGCGATAAATTGTCACAAAATGTTTAAGATAATTTAAATTACAAGTACTCTCCTAATCTAAAGGACCTAATAACAACAACCAAACAAGTGAAGTAGGTAGTTAATTTGAGATGTACCTGAAAGATACAAGATATGATGTCAGATGAGATCTTGGCATGCGGAGGATCCTCGTCTTTGTGGGAAGGTTTCAGGTTATGGTTGAGACAAGACTCGAGTAAGGCCACAAGTGCTTCAGCATGTTGCTCCATCGACCCGGTCTCCCTGAAAAACAAAACAAACACGCCGATGATTTTCAGCTTGATCAATAATTATGGGTGATGAAACATATCCACAGTTAAACATACATGTATAGGCTATTCAAATTATGAGTGTACAGTAGCCCCATGGCTTCTTTGGTGCTGAGGTGCTGACTGACAGCTAAAAGCTACCAGACCAAATTATGTATCCATACACAGAACCATATAAACTGCAAAAACATGTGTTTAGCAGCTGTCACTTCTGACAGTCAGCTGTGAGCTGTCAGTCAGCACCAAAGAAGTCATGGGGCTACAGTAGTAACTAACAGCTAGCTAAAGTTAACAGATCTACTTTCATGTATCCATTCGCGAAACCATATGATCTGTAAGAACATTTATTGAGCAGCTCTCACATTTGTCAATCAAAACTTTCACAAATCTTTTTTGTTTACTTTTTTTAAGCTTTTTTACATTATTTAAATAAAAATGTATGAAAATCCCCATTAAAATGGTGTTTTTTTTGTGTAAGCAGCATCTGTAGTTCGCGAAATGAGTGTTGTTAATAACAGCACACAAACAGTTTTCATAAGCATGTGTTTACTGAATAAAAATGTTTTATTTTGAAACTAATATTTTCTATGGCTCTTTCTCTGAATTATAAAAAACACATTTATTTATTTTGGTGGCCATTTATAACAAAATACAATATGAATCTAATTCTTTTTATTTGATTATTTCATGGACTATAATTTCTCTTGTTGCCACCCCACAAAACATGATAATTCTATTAACATGTTTTGTTCTTCAAAAGTTATGAGAAAGCCAACCATACAGTAATCCTTAGGGTAGTATTAACTAGTAATTAGAAGTGTTCAAAAATACTGTTAGTTAATAATTTAATAACTATTTCCACATTGATGACTTTAAATAGCAACTTTATAACTTTATGTAGCAAGTTAGTGAATGAACCACGCCTACATTAGGATGTTTATATGCATACGAGACGATCTCGGCTCTTTTTATAAATAACTAAATAAATATATTGAACCAGTGTCCGTAATAAAATTCTTCTGCTCTCAGTTATCACCGCTTCCACGCTGGATGTACTTTAGTTGGACACAACCGATTTAAGTGATCAAATGGGAGTCATGCCCTTTTGTTCATAAACAAATGTAACATTGGGTCAGTCGAATAAGACACTTTTAGAAATAATTTTTCGAGAGGTTTTTTGGTTGCAACAAATTTACCTTTAACCGCTTTTTACTTTCTAGTATAAAAATAAAGTATTGTAGCCGTGAAAATGTTCAACCTTGATTTTATTATGATATTTGATGTGTACCCCCCCCNCCCCCCCCCCCCCCCCAAAATAATAATAATTGGATTTTAAAATCCTACCTGTCAGTCTGTTTGTCTGTAGATTTAAAGGATTATGTTCAAACTTGATATCTAAATGTTATATGATTATATCTTAGGACCTTTTTTATGTTGATTCTAGTCCTCAAATTAAGAGAAGTTCAGTGAAGTTTGATTCTTGAAAACTCCAAATTTTTATGAAATGCATTTAACAATTTTATTCAAACAAAATATTTGGGGAGCGTTTGACATGAAAAATAACAATGTACATTATACAGTAGATGTTTTAAGGGGGAAATTCAAATAAGGCTAATTTACCGATGGTAGAATTAATTAATTCAAAATATATATATCTAAGGAATGTTTTAAATTTTAAATAAAACTATATTCTTGAATTTTTAAGGTGAAAATTTGACTTAACTTAAAGGTAGACTTTTACTGATGACTGATTATTGAAAATATGAAATCTTTAAAAAAAAATTGCTATGTCGCTATGGTCCAAAATCGATACATATCTGGGAAGTTTTTCATGTGATAAATAATAGTAGCCTATTTGTTTTTTATTTAAAAAATAATAATTTTAGGCTAGTTTCTTGATGCTCAAATTTCGAAGAGAAAAAATATTGAAATAGAAAAATGTGGAGCAATGGATGTGTAGAATGAAATCATAAATCACTAAAGTTAGCAACGATACTCATACAAATTGAGTCAGATAATAATCATTGCCCGAATCTGTGAAAGTGGTTGAAACTGATGCACAAAATTAGAGCTCTTAACCCACCTAAAAATCAAAACCTATATAGCTATATTTTAAAATAGCCCGACTTTTCCAGGTTTTCCAGCCACTAATAAAATATTAATTATATCACAAATATTATTTTATTAGGATCACAAATTGATGTAATAATATTTTTAGACATATACACATTCTAAAATCTTGTCATTCTATGAAGGGGTTAAAGGATTTCAGCCTCTAGCGGTGGGCTATTGGCTAGTGCGATCTAAGTTAGATTTCGATTACTGTAAATCATATCGAGACATTAAAATATTGTCTTACACCAGTTTTAAAATTGTTGTGAAACACATTCTCTCTTAGTTTCTTTTTGCCATAAGATTCATAAGATGTTCGTGTTATCTCACATGTGCATAGCCATGACACAATTTTGGATTGGAAGATGACATGTAAATCACATGTTAGCTTTGAGAATAGAGATCAGTATGATCAACAGAGACAACTGTTTAATGTAAGAGATTCATGGTGTGTATTAACTGGAAGAAAATTGTTATTTGTATGGTAAATAAAAGTTGAGCATTAATTATGTGAGTAAGTAAAAATTCTAGAAATTTTACCAAAATTCCCTGTTTTCCAGGTCAGGTCTGTTTATATCGTGATCATAGTTTCATAACCTAAAGGCCTACAGATATACTTTTGTCAGTACAAAAATGAAAAATAATCTATGATAGAAATATGTTTTAAAAAAACATTCCAAACAGCAACCGGGTAACATAATCATAGTTGACTCTGGACTCATTCCTTCAGCGCATGCCACACCCTTTCTGCTGGCTTGAGTTGTCTAGATCTAATGACTGGAAGTAATATGCACCATTAACAATTACTGGGGATAATAGTTCTTATATTTAAGATTTTATTTCTCACTAAAATATTAATAAGTTATGAGTATTTTTACTAACAAATTAAATTTATCATATTAATAGTAAAAAAAAAGTGTATGGTAGCTGAACTACCTGATGCAGGAGGTGACGCGAGTGATGCATATCTCGACCACACTCTGGTCATTGTCATTGTTGACATAGTCTGGAAGACTGGTTATCTCAGAAATGGTTGTCACCACTTCCGTCAGGTCATTCACGATAGCTTGGTCTGACACAGAGAAAAGGTCTCCAGCCTGGACAGGAATTAGCCAAAGAGTAAATAAAAGAAGGAGGGGGGGG
>CABFVX010000170.1:229316-255140 GCA_902151425.1 Timema shepardi | reverse complement strand
CCCCCCCCCAAAAAAAAAAATCTTAAAACTATATTATGCACATTCATCACAGACAGTACAAAAATAGCTCTATATTACTTAAACTCGAATAAAACTTCCATTTGCACGTCTCTTAGTTCTATATATCTTATATCTGTTCCTAGGACACCAACAAGTGCGTGAATCAGCTACTACGCTGTTATAGTGCCAACAGACGAGCTTCGAATCCAATACAGTTGTACTTCACAAGTTTTGTTGGAAATACCAAGACTGAAATGGCAAAACTTTCTGGTTATACAAACTGGGATGTATGTATCAAAAATTTTCCACATTCTCAAAAATACTTTTTTTTTCTGCTCAAATTTATTTTAATTTTTAAAATTGTATGTTATGTTGCTTATGCATATCCAAGGCCTATTAATTTAGATAGTTTTACAGAAACTTCAACTACATTGTCCATTGGTTAAAGTTCCATAGTAAGTACAGTAATTAATATTAGGACAGAAAGCATGTTTAGAACAATGAAAATATGAATACATTCCACACTTACTATCAACACCTGCCATTACTCACTTCGGTGTTTGCGCGGTCAAACACACTACTCTCACATTAAACTAGACTGCCGATGACTAGGATATCGAGGTTCAAATCTCGGTCTGGTGTACCAAGGGTGGTTTTCCACTCTCCCTCCATACAAATGTGGATACATTTCCTCTAAATATAACCTTCCTAATCCCTAAAACCACCAGCATAATTAGTATTATTATTATTTAGCACCGCGTCTTACTACCTGTTCGGGTTATACGCTCTAAGTACTAATTACGCTAATGGATTAGGAATTAGGAAGGTTGAATTAGGGGAAGTGCATTTACATGGAGGGAGAATGGAAAACCATTTAGGACAAACCACTCCTAGTTCACTCGACCGAGATTCGAACCTCGATCTCCCCGTCCTCAGCAGTCGAGCTTAACATGACTAGCGCGTTAGACAAATACACCACAGAGGCGGGTCAGGATTAGTACTTAAGCATATAACCCGAACGAGTAGTAAGACGCGGTGCTAAAAAAACAATTGCCATTGGTAACGTTTGTCTGTAAACGCTTGTCTCTTCTGTACAAATAATTGTTTGTTTATCAGCGTGGTCTAAGGTTCGACTCTCGCAGTAGACAAGACTACTGGTGACAGGGAGATCGGTGTTCGAATCCCAGTCAGATGTGGTTTTCCACTCTTTCTCCGCGTAAATACGAATACACTCCCTCTTTATTCAACCTTCCTCATCCCTAACCTTAATCGTGTGTAACATGTGGCATATGTTAGTGCCTGATCCCTTAATATGTTTCGTGCTAACCTAACTCTTCAGGTAGAAATGTTTACAATTGTTTTAGTTTTTGTTCAGGTAAACTTCAAAAGTGAATCCTATATGGACATATTTGACAAAAATGAATTAATATATTTGTCGAGTGATTCAGATAACATCATTACTACATTGGAAGATGACAAAGTGTATATAATTGGTGGGCTGGTAGATCACAATTCACAGAAGGTAAGTAGCGTTATATTGTCACAATAATTAGTTTAGATAATGCAGGTTATTAAAACTCTTACTGTTGAAAAAAATAGAACTTTGGGACAATTTATATTACGCTGAATGCTAAAGTGACAATCCTATTTTGAAGACTATATTACATTGCTTGATTTTTTTTTCCTAAAATAAAATATGGTACTTTCTTTATATTATTTTCTATTATGTGTACAACTTGAATGGGTAGTGAGATGCAATAACAAAAAGAATTATTGTAATATGGATTAAATAGCCAAGCTATTATAAGTGTTAAGTACAGCCATAGCCACATCTAAATATTATTCTTTGAATTTAAAAATTTCACCTGGACAGAAAGAAATTGAAATCGGGATCTTTTGTTACCACCCAGTCTACTATCTCTTCTCTATGACCATGTATAGACGAAAAGGTGGAAGGGTGTTAATATCAGAGACATACTAAAAGGCAAAACATTGTAAAGATTTAAATAACAATATAAATGGTTTATTCAAAGGTAATAACAATAATTTTCATGGCCTCAAAGGTCAAACGGAGGTATGTTGGAAACCAATTAAATCGGTAATAAACTGTTTATTGTTTGAGCAGTACGTTTACGAGAATGTTACTAAACAAGTAACATATCCTAGAGTCGATTGGGTCAGTCTTGAAGAGACAGAACATCCCATAATGTTGAATATCGAACAAATTATTAATCGTTATATAACTAACCAGGTAGTTATGTGATGACAGAAACAGGAACCTAATGGGCAACTCTAAATTGTTACAAAGGGTGTCTGATTTATTTCTGCGAACGTCCACATAAAAAGGTTAAATTTAAATGTAAATATCACTCAGATATTTCAAACAACACTTGAGTTTGGCTTACAGACTTTGTCAAACTCTCGCGGGACTATCAGATGTCGAGAGACCTAAACAAGATCCCTATTTGTTAATAATTAGTCGTATGATACTTGAAACAATGCATTGTTATGAAACCAATCAATTCTAGCAAAAGATTTGGAAAAATATAAAAGTCTATTAAATTATATTATACTAAATTTATCAATCAGAAAAAGTAACGTTACTTTAATATATATATATATATATATATATATATATATATACATCCCATTATAATCAACAAACAGAACAATACCAAAAAGGTGAAATTATTATTACTGATAACCATAATTTCAAGACAATTTACATTAAATACGCCAAACAACAAATTAACTAATAATTGTGGTTATCTAAAATTTTAAGTGACATGACAGACACTTGCGCCCAAGTGGCGACAGAAATTAATAAGTGTTTCATATCAAAAATTACTTCAAATCAATAAACATTTGAGTTAGCAAAGATTACTACACCTAATCTGGCTAATACAAAATATTATGTTAATTTAGAGTTCAAATATAAACACACCATAGTTTATGTCCATTGACTACTACGCAGAACAGTTTATCCTGATTATGTCCAAGTGCAGGACAGAATTTCTCCTGAAGCGTCGAAATCAAATAGTCGATTTTGTATACAGACACATTGCTATATATAGGGACTTGTTGCTAGGGAAGGATGGTGGGGAATTTTAACACTTCGTCGGTGACGTCACTTAGGCCATCATGAAGCTAGCATGAAATCACGTAGCTCATTGACCAGCTCGTGGAATTGGGTTACGCAGGGATGATCGCGTACGCCCGTTGCTTACATCGACCCTTTAGACCTCTTCAATCGAGACATCTTCATTCACACAATGTTTCGGTGGTAGAACACGTGTCGTGTCGTCTGCCAGAGGGCAGGATAGTCGCAGTCCACTACTCGAGGGAAAACTTGGCCGGCCCATTTTAGTTTAACTTCAACCGGGGTGGTCAGATCAGCTGCGAGCACACCATAGCTCGCTCGGTCCACTCGTCAAACTAAGACGCGATATGTGTAGGCCCGACTTGGAGGTCATTCTAGCCAGAAGATACAAATGGTAAGTACATTAACAGTTTTAGATTGCAGGGAATTTATTCTTGTTTTATATGATTTAATAATGTTCTCTTGGGGAATGCCACGCCTCCACCGTGGTTCGGATCCCACTTTAAACTGTAGGTCCTCCATTTCATCTCACAATCACCCTACCATTACATATTAACGTAAGTGCATGTAACCCGAATGGGTAGTAAGACGCGGTGCTAATAATAATAATAATCTTGATATAGATCGAAACTACTGTGAACTACAATAGAGAAGAGTACTAATGCAGAAGGATTATTAGTCTCGGAGTGGGTAGTATGCATCCAATAGATAGTTTATTTGTGAAGGTTAACATGGGGGTGGGTAGTATATTGTAACCCAATGTTACACTTTATCTTAGTAGACCTACGCTAATGCTCTTACCTCTTATCTATTCAGGAGTCATCCCGTACCCAGGGTCATTTCTTCACTCATATTTTAAGGCAGTCAGTGAGGAGACATGTAGAAATCATCAGCCAAGCTATTGTACAGTCTGAATTTAACAACTATGATAACTTGTCTGCTAGGCGAATAACCCGGACAGGTTGTAAGACGCGGTGCTAAAAAAACATTGTACTATTGTGAGCATAAGGCCTTCCTGAGCCGAAGGTGGTTGCGTTAACTGATAGCTCGTGGACTAATCGATCACACATATGTAGCCGATGATTTCCACACGTCCATCACAAACTCTGCCTTAAAATATGTTTGAAGAATGATCCTGAGCACAGGACTACTCCTGGATAGCTCAGTGGTAAGAGCATTGGTGTATTGATCTAAAGGTCCCAGGTTTGATTCCCATGTCCAGGTGTCACTTTTAAATTTAAAGAATATTTGAAATATGTTGGGTAGGGTAAAAAAAAATAGCTTTGTTATTCACTAGATTAGATACAAACTTTAAGTTACCAATATGCGTTTGATATTTGTATATCCATTATATAGTTTAACCATAGTTTGTCGTAAATTATTGTTTTTTTTAAGGGTCTAACACTACAGATTGCCAACGACAAAGGAATTGCTCATGCTCAGTTGCCTATTCGAGAGTATCTGGAAATGCGCACAACTAAAGTGTTGTCAATCGTTCATGGTATGTTCTTTATTTTTCATAAAATGTCCTAGCATATTGATATATTTCAAATAGTTTGTAAAGCTAAACATATTCTATATATAAGAGTATTTATTTATTATTAGGGGGTATATAATGTGCACTTACCTGCTTCGGTGGCCTCCTGGCCTCTCAATAGACTAGACTGCCGACGACAATGAGATCGGGGTTTGAATACTGGTCGGTATCCTGACCGTGGTTTTTCTTAAATGTTTTTTCACACAAATGCGGGTACACTTCCTCTAAATTGAACATTCCTCATCTTGAAGATATTAGCGCTAATTTGTTTTCGTTCAACCCAAATAATTATTGAAACATGTTTACAAAAGATAAAAAATGTGATAAACTGATTAACTATTACTAGTCGATAGTTTAAGTTTTCACTACTGGCGAGCTTATAATGTATGGAGCTTGTTTCAGTGTTCGAGATCCTTTTGGCAGTAACTGAGGGCTCCCCTTGGAAAGAAGCTTTACTGAATGTTTTACCCTCTCGTAAAGGGGCGACCGAGAAATACGAGAGCAGCGCCTCCGACAGCGAGACGGAGGGGGCTGAAAATATATTTGAAGTGGAAGGAACTATTGAAACTGTCACACACTCGAACAAGTGTATTGAAGCAGCAGACAGTACTTGATCTGTATGAACCTGATATTGTTAGGTCATCAGCTAGTTCGACTGCAGCGGATAACTTTGGATGGGAAATGTACTACCGGGAATGGAACATTGAGCTCTCTCTACTTATTTCTTTCACTCCTATTTTTGTAAAATACTACAGCAGGGTCTTGCTAATTCGATCTTCCCCTACATTCTTTTGTTTTGTTCCCTCCAACCTCACTCATTGTCACAATGGTGTTTTCTCTTTATCTTACCGTGACAGCCGGCTGTCGACATTTTGTCTTGCTAGTGTGCTATCATTTTTACATCAATTTACTGTAAAATTTTGCCGAACAAAAGAAAACTAGCACATTGAGCCTAAACCCTGTATTGAGAAAAGGCGAGACATTAATCAAATTAGTTAGTCACCTCCGCCTTTTGTTTCTTAACACGTGGGCCTAGAATCTGTCAGGATGTGCTATGGCCGAGGTTAAGGAGGAGGTGATTTTGTATACTTGTGTGGGTTCGTGATTGATGTTAAGACTTGGTTTTTAAAGAGGTTTATTAGTATTACTAAGGCTATTACAAATGTGATGTTGGTAGTGATATTAGAATGGAAGAACTTAGAGAATACTCAGAAGCTTGTGACAAAACGAGGTGTTGCTAGGAATACCCAATGGCCTGTCTGACTCCTAGGCAGGGTTCATGCTGCATATCGAGATCTATTATAAGGACTTAAGGGTACTTTCAGGCAAAAAAAGGGACCTCATAAAAAGAATGGGAACAACAAAAATGTTATTCAAAATCATGTTTTAAAAAAAAACAGCCCTAAGCCAGTTAAGGTCAAACCAAAAAAAATTCTTTTAGCTCTTTAAGTTCTATTTATAGCTTGTATTTTAACTTTAACACTACTTGTAGGTTGATTTAATGGTTTAGCCATATTAAACGATTAAAATAAGGCTTTTTGATTTGACCCTGGATGGTATATGGCTAGTTTTTATATATAGTCAAAATACATAAATATACTGAATACTTTTACACCTATAATTGTTATTTCTCTTTAATACATATTTCTTAAAACTTTACATGTCACATTTAACTATTGGCTATCATTTACATATCACATCTTAGGCTAACAGTTGATTAAATTAGAAAGAAGAAGAAAATTAAAAAGAAAAGAAAAGTCATAAAGTGAAATTTTTTGTATTTTTACTACTTTACTTTTATTTTTTGGCAGACCTCTCAAAAATGAAGTTATTAAAGAAGATGTTTTTTTTCTTTGTTTGTATATATGTTTCTTTATTGGCTTTATTCTCTTCGATTTTTAAAACTTTATATTCCTCCAATAGCCCATGAGCTACCTGCTTTTCATCAAAGCTTTTTCTTTTCAGCCTAGATGTAATACATAATTATGTTTGCTCAAGAAGTTTGTCAGCTGCACTCTTTTTATGAACTTCTTTTATTAACAAAATTTGTCTTCATATTCTCAAAAGACTTCTTAAGTTCCTTCTTTTGACCTTTCTATTTCTCTCTCCTCATCTTCTTTAGGTCTCATTTCTCCTCGCATGGTTTCCTATAAGTACTGATGATACCTCTTGCATTTCTTCCATAAGCAATGAGCTCTTTCGTGATTGGAACACAAGCAGGTTTATTGCCATAAAACTTCAAGGCTTCTATGTCATTCGATCGTGCATTCAAAGCTCTTTCTTTCATAGCAACAGTCTTCTCAGTGATCGCATGTCCATATGTTGAAAAGATTCTCTCAACATTAGAATTACCATGTGGCAATTAAAGACAGGCTTTAACTACTTTTGTTACTTCCTTGTATTTTGGGGGCCACAAGAAATACTATGAATGCCAAACAAAGAGGAAATACTCCAGGACAAAAAAAAATGACAAGGGGAAAGGGTCCTGACGAGGCAGTTTGTCGTAACCAAGACGCAAGTTTGAAACATCAATCTTTAAAGACATCAGGGCAGGATTTCTGCAACTTGCCTAAAAATTTATACCTAAAATCATACAAATTTACATCAATTATCCATAAACATTTCATATACTCATTTTTAAGGACTTTAAGGACCTTAAGTTGGAAAAAAGAGGACCTTTAGGTACAGAGTATGAGCCCTGCCTAGGTGATCCCTACAAGGTTCCTGAACCCCAGTACCCTGGGCGCAAGCGGTAGCCCTCCAAACAAGTCCTAGCCCAGGTAATCTCTAATCGGGCAGGGTCACCCCTACATTTTATCTTGGCCCGGTTTCTGACTTAAGGAATGCCGACAATGTTTTTGTCATCAGCGCCTCTATTATATCTGTTTATAGGCTAATCAAAACCACCTGCAATGCTCGTTTTGTCATTCGCAACTCACACATAACATACAATATAACACAACATGCCTTCCAATTTAGGCCGTGAGGTTTCACTACTATTTTTGTTATAATTTGTTTAAAACCATGTTTTACTACTTTTTTTGGGATATAGGATAGATGCTTATGGGTTAGGGATGAGGAAGGTTGAACCGTTTAGGTAAAATTACCCACAACCTCCCCGTCAGCAGCAGTCTAGTCTATTGTGAGAGTGACGCATTAGACCACCCAAGTGGGTTATGATGAATAAAAATGCTGCAATGATACGGGAATGTGTTTCAAAGCCAAATTGATAAAACATCGTAATCAATTACTAATAAATATATATCAATAAAATCTTAGATAATGTATAGTAATTTTTTTGCTATCATCCCTTGATAAGTCTGAACATAAGAATTTTCAGTACATATTAACAAAACTGAAGTCATTTAACTTTTGTTTGGTGCCTAATAACTTCAAGGTTCTCACAAATTAAAAATTAATGGAAATTTTAAAATGACTAGGGGAACAAAAATGTAGAGATATTTAAAAAAAAAATCCCTTTGGTTTGATTTTTGTATCCAAATATCACAATAAATTTATTATCACAAAATATGTTCTCTATAAAGATTTTAGAATTAAATTTAAAATTAGATGTTTTTGTAGTCTTGGGATGACAATAAAAAAAAATCATTTAGATAATTATTTGGTAATAAAAATTAAGGATTCTAAATCTGGTAATTTTTTTTAAAATCATCTACGAAATTCTAAACTTATAAATATATTTTAGTGAGTTAAAATTACTTGAAAAAATCTTTATTTGGGGTAGATTTTTTTACACTTCTATGGAACTGCAGCTTTCTTGACAAGTGTGTGAACCTTTTATATATGACCTCGTTCTTATGTTCCTAGAATCCACCTATTAATAAAAAATTTGTTTCTAGTTTATTTTGATAAGAATTCGTTTTTGAATAAATTCCTTACTACACGATAATAGAAATTTATATTTCACTCATACATAGATACCAAAAAAATACAAACTATAATTTTATGGTCATCAAAAATAATTGTATGTTCATCTTTTGAATTGAAGTCTCAATGGATGGAAAGTTAAAGTGCACAATCCTAAGCATCTTTACTAAGCTCATTACGTGTTAGTAATGTCCATTAATGTAGAGGTCGGTGTAGAGACCGTAGTATCTCTGCGACTCCGTAAACGACGGCATGTCAGCTTCTGGTTTTGATCACTTTGTTCCTGTGAGAATGAGCTTGTAGAGGAAGCAAGGATGAGATTGGTATGGTCATGTAATGAGGATGCTGGAGTACACTAGAGAGTAGAGGAAGCAAGATTGAGATGGTATGGGCATGTAATGAGGATGCTGGAGTATACCAGAGAGTAGAGGAAGCAAGATTGAGATGGTATGGACATGTAATGAGGATGCTGGAGTACACCAGAGAGTAGAGGAAGCAAGGATGAGATGGTATGGACATGTAATGAGGATGCTGGAGTACACCAGAGAGTAGAGGAAGCAAGGATGAGATGGTATGGTCATGTAATGAGGATGCTGGAGTACACTAGTAGAGGAAGCAAGATTGAGATGGTATGGTCATGTAATGAGGATGCTGGAGTACACTAGAGAGTAGAGGAAGCAAGATTGAGATGGTATGGGCATGTAATGAGGATGTTGGTGCACTTAAAGTATATAGGAAAAATACCGCGAGGTAGACCAAGAAAGATATGTGAAGAGCAGATAACAAAAGTGTGTACAAGTAAGAGGAGAGAAATGGTGGAAGGAAAGAGGAAGATAGAAGCATTTAACTAAAGTGACTCGGCCACAGGTTGGAAAGAGTTGTTGTTGAATATATTATATTTGCTATCAGTAGCTATAAAAACACCAAATATTTTTTAATGTGCTGTAAAATTAAAATACACATTCTTGAAATAATTACAAATTATTTATTTTTTCAAAAGAAATTTTTTAAATATTACAATTTATCTGATATACTAGCTGAAGTTTTCAGAATTGGAATGAAGAAAATAATTTTTTGTATCATAAGCTTTGAAATTAACTTAATTGTAACTGACCATTTTAAAATATTCTTAAATATAAACATTTACTTTAGGACAAAAAAAAAATTAAAAAAATCATCTCTTTATTGTACAAATTTATCATAAGGAGAACAGTAATATTAATAAAATAATTCAGTCGTTAAATAAGTGTACAAGCTATATTAATCATCTTTAATTATTAATTTAAAAAACAATATCACAAAATCTTTTAGTGCAAATCATTCAAGTAACAATGCTAAAAGTTGTAGACAAATTCTTATAAAGTCCTGAATTTACAATAATGTTCTTTAAGAACTGCCACCAGGAATTTTCAGGTTGAATGCAGAACGCGAATAAAACTAGTAGCAATTCCATAAGCGCAAAATACTATCAGAAATAAAATGTCTAACATATTTTTTTGGTAGTATGATATAAAATTTTGTTATAAAAAAAGAAAGTATATATATTTATTTCCCTTTAAAAATAAATATATATATATATTTATTTATTTCCCTTTAAAAATATATAAAAGTGACATTGTTTATGCATAGAATAAAAATGATTCAATTTATTTGTTGATGTTTTGTTAGAAATAAACTTGGTTATTTTGGGTTTGGTGTCAATCAATGATGCAAATAAGCTATTTAGGTGTCTTCAGAAATGTATTGAAAACGGGCCAATAAAGGGTGCAGTATTTTTATGAATAAATTCAACTGAAATTCTACCTAACACACACTATCCAACAATTAGCACATAACTTATTCATAAGTCACAAGCAGAGAACAAACTTTTGTTAAGTAATACAAGGTTTAAATACTAATAAATACAAGAGTAAAATAACAATAAAGACAACTGAATTAAAGAAATCCTGGATGACTAATCATTAATCACAGATCATAACAACAAGTAACTGGGCACTGGTTATAATATAGGACTAACTCTTATGTAGTACAAATTGTCAAAGGGCTGACACCTATTTGTTTAATTTTAAATGTCATCAAACTAAAAACATTATTTATTATTAGCACCGCGTCTTACTACCCGTTCGGGTTATATGCACTTACGCTAATGTGAAATGGTAGGGTGATTGTGAGATGAAATGGAGGACCTACAATTTAACGTGGAATCCGAACCACGGTGGAGACCTGGCATTCCACACATTCACAAGATGTCTTGTCAGAGGTGAAGGAAGGGTTTGGTAATCAGATAAATCTGTGCTGTGACCGAGGATTGAACCCCGGCCGCCAGCACAGAAGTCTGACACCTTACCCCTAGACCGCCAGGTCACCTCTGAAAGCCTATACTACAACATAAAAACTAATAATTCAAGTCCAAAAGTTTCACATTTAAAACACATCATACCTTTTCTTCAGTTTAATAATGCAACTAGATCTTAGGCCTGAAACATTACTGCCAGATGTTGCAGTAGAAATTTTTGTTCTTTTTTTTCTCCCTCTGTTATATCATAATAACTCGCCTCAGTAGCGTAGTTAGCTAATGCGATGGTTTTGGTTTCGTGTCGAGCTAGACTGCCAAGGACGGGGATATCAATCTTCGAATCTCGGTCGCGTCAACTGAGGTGGTTTTCCACTCTCCCTCCACGCAAATGTGGGTTCCCTTCCTCTAAATTCAACCTTACCAATTCCTAATCTATTATTACGTAAGCGTATAACTCAAACAAATAGTAAGAGATGGTGATAAGTATTATTATATCATAATAAATTGTGTCCTTTTTTACCTTGTGTGTTTTTTGAATAAGTGATCCAAAAAATTTGATATTTATACAAGAGTAGTGATAGGACACTTGAAATCAACTAATTCACTAAAAAAAGTGTTTTGTTTATTATGTAATAGACGTTACAAACAAAAATACTCAATTTTTAATATCTAAACTCTAAATTATTAATTTTTTTTAGTTCAGGGATTTGAAAGAAAATTTAGGATTCATATTCGAGAAATATAAGATTCAGAATGTTGTTTGACTCCCTTCATAAATGGCTAAAGTGTATTAATTAATAATAAATTTACTGCAGTAGAATGCTTCAATACAGATTACTTCATGGAAAGCTTCTTTGACACTGAACGTTTATTAGAATAAATTAGTTAATCCAAATTACAAATATTGGTCTTAAGAGATTTAAAAAAAAAACGTATAAAATTAAAATGATATCTTTACCATATACTGATATAATATACATTTTTACTTTGACTCCACAGCCCTGTGTACAGATTAATAAAAAATATTCACAGCATAAGAAAAGCTGCTATTCAGCTCTGATAAAAGAAAAATTTCACAACTTTCAAAAAATAAAAGTGCCATATTACTTTGCTTCATAAGGAAATATCTATATGAACATCATAAAATCTCATCTATTGGATTCTCAATTACTCCATACAAGTTCATCAAATATAATAAAAAATCTCATCTCTTAGATTCTCATTTGCTTTATACAAATCCATTAATTTTTTAATGAAAATAAATAGCACCATAGACTTAAAGCAGATCCATCCTACAGGAAGTTAAAAAAGACAACTTGATAATAAGCAGCCACAAAATATCTAAGAAACTACACACATTTAAACTTTGATAAATGATTAAAACGTCAAATATTTAAACACATTAGATAACTACATACAATTTTAAAATAAAGTGATATATTTTCTTCTCTGTAATTTTAGCAAGCTTCTTGAAATACTCCCTATTAAAGGTTTTAAAGAATCTGTTTGCAGTTTAAAAAAAAAACAGGGGATCATACTACTACGATAAATCATCTTGAGAAATAATTTCAAAATCATCACTGTCATCATCAGAAGACAAAATGTCTTCTACATTTGTAGATTTTTTCGCGGGGGTTGTTGCCCGAGACACTCCACTGTTCATCACCGTGGAAAACAAACTCTGGCCCATCACTCCAAGGTCCGTGATATTTTTCGTCACGGCCTGTACTACTGTCGATTTTAACATCTCTCCCAGACTTGTGGATCCAGCTACCGGGTCTATTTTTGCTTTACCTGCCGCCTGGTTGTCAACGTTTTGTTGGTTGTCTGTAAACGTGAGTCCTTGGGTGAACGCCTTCTCTTCCTCCTCAGAACTGTCACCGTTAAAGTGCGAGCTCTGAAACTGTATCCCTGCGATATCCTCGTCGTCAGTATCGGATGCGTCCGGGTCCAGCTGCCGCTCAAGTCGACCAGTATCCGGGAGAAGGGAGGTAGGGGCGGAGATTTCAAACTCACTTACGTCCAGACCATCAATACTGTCATGTGAGGGCATCATGCCCACATCAGCGCCGAGGGAGAGCTGAGTCCCTGTTGAATCTGTAAGACCACAGCGAAACAGCTCTTCAAATTTGTGTTAATATGAACATAATCACAGTCTATTAGTTTTATTTTGTGAGGATTTAAATTGTGTTCAAACGGGAAATTACTTTTATACTTGGAGCCTTATGTAAACCAATGCTACCCTCCCCACCGACAATAGGCCCTGGATCCGCCCTTGTGTGAATGCTCATGACAATGATTCAAGGACTATTGAGATTACTCATCATCATGAGCTGTTTACAGCCAGTGGCCGAGTCAGTTTAGTGAAATGCCTTTACCTCCCTGAGTAATTCCACCACTATTCTCCTCTCATTTGTACACTTGTTGGTATTCTGCACTTACCATCTGTTTCTTGATCTCCCTTGCAATATTTTCCTTCAAAACTTTATCTCCATTAATTTCCTTGGGGTTATTTGCTTTCCCCTTTTGTTGAGATTATGTGTAAAAATTTAAACTAAACATATCTACCGGAACCATTTTATTCATTTGGCCAGAAAGGTGTTTTGTCGTAATAAGTTAGAAACCATAAAAATACTGGTCTTAACTAATGTCCTCTTCGGCCGCACCTCAATGAATTGCAAATATTCTCTGGGAAAACTTGCTGGCGGGGTGAAGCCGCAAACAATTGAACGGCTCGCTCTGAGCAACGGGCGAAGATAATAGAGTGTAGAGCAGAATAAAGGCGTTCCAGTATTATTATTTTTTTACAAATACTCACTTAAGCATCACATCTTTTCAATGACATTCTGATGGAGTATTTGTGAAAATATATAAAAAAAAATAACACCCAAACATGAATTTGAACCAGAGATATTGCTTTATGTGTTGACCGCACTACCAAATGAGCTATCCTGATGACACACCAACAAAATGGATGGAATCAGTGGGAAGAGCGGTCAAAACATAAAGCCAAGACCGCCAGTTCAAATCCCTGTTCCTATGTCATTTTTCTATGTTGACTCATAAATTACGACAAATAAAAATCAGTCTTCATGTGGTATAAATGATTCTCATATTTCAGTCATTTTACCAATGGTACTCATTTTATAAAGGGAGAGATGTCCTACAGGTGTCAAAGAGACCTGCTATAAGTGCCTTTGAAGTGTAAGGAAGTGCTGTATAGCAGACAAGAAAAAGATTAGAGGGACAGGAATGGACAAGAATAAGGGAGGAAGAACAGGAGATGGAGGCATTTTACTAAACTGAGCCAATTACAGGCTGGAAACAGATGATGATTCATTGTCTGATTGGTGGACGTGTCCCACTGGTAGCCCCACCCTCGCCTACCAGGATGTAGCTCTTCTAACAAGTAGCTAATGAATGATTAACATCTATAATATTTGCACTTTGTTGCCGGGTCTTGTGCAACCATGCTATGAAAATAGTTTCAGGTACCTCCATTCTCTGTGTTGAGGGTGAGCTCCTCCGCAAAGTTGTTGCTCTCATCCTTCTCCTCCTCATCCTTGTCGGAGTCCTGATCGCCGGCCGAGTTGAGGAGAGCCAGGTTCTCCCCTGTCCACTCGGGCATATAGTCTTCCCCCTCACTGTCCATAGTTTCATCTGTGGCAATAAACATACCGACTCACTCTACGGAATCAGGAGCTCGGTTCATTACCGCACTCACAAAGGTATGCCAGCTATCCCTGAGCTAGTTCTATCCAGTCCGTCTCATTACACCCTATCCCTATCTTGAGCTAGTTCTATCCAGTCCGCCTCATTACACTCTATCCCTATCTTGAGCTAGTTCTATCCAGTCCACCTCATTACACACTATCCCTATATTGAGCTAGTTCTATCCAGTCCACCTCATTACACACTATCCCTATCTTGAGCTAGTTCTATCCAGTCCACCTCATTACACACTATCCCTATCTTGAGCTAGTTCTATCCAGTCCACCTCATTACATGCTCTTTCTTTCAGTTCCAGTCTAATGTTATCCTTTCATATGCGTCGAGGCATTCCCACTGGTCTTTCCCCATTGGGATTGTCAGTCAATAGCTTGAACAAAGTTCTAGATTCTTCCATTCGCGGTGCATATCCTGCCTACCATAATCTGCGAGATTTGGCTATTCTAACAATGTGTGGCGATGTAACTTATCATTATGTTACCTCCATCACTCTCCACTAACTTTTCTTTTTGGACAAATTACAAATGCTTTCTTCTCAAACAAACTAAATTTATTCTCGTCATACAAATGATTTAAAATGAAAAGATTAACTGTGTTACAGTTGGTTGCTTTACTAGCATAGAGCTGTATTAGGCCTACTTCTGGAACATTTCATTTCAAAAATAAGAGTTTAATATTTTTAGTTCATAGTGTGAGACGCTGTCATATGCCAAATGTCATTATAATCTTAAGTATAGCAGTTTTTTCATTGGATATGAAACTTTTTGATACTAAATTAACCAGAAATAGAATGTTCACTTAAAAGTTTACACCTTGTAGCTATTTCATTCCACGGCAATTTTGAAGAATATATTTACAATAGACTTGATCATACAAATCACACATACCTCTCTTTTTTGTTTCAAACATGGTCGGCACTGCCCTAATTTTGTCCACTATAGATACGGGCAGGAGATGTATACAGATGCCTGGACTGATCATGACTAGCATCAATAAGATGTAGGCTATGACCGAGCCGGGGATAGCTCGTCCAATCAGAGTCAGTGCGAGGAAGCAACAGCTCATCCCAGCACAAAACTGACAACACACACCAAAGTAAGATCCAATTTTCAAAGGAAGACCCTTATCTGAGCGCTAGAAAAGTTTCTAGATCTATTTTCACCTATTCATAATGTCAAGTCATGTGATCTTCGGCTGTCACTATAACATCACATGCATTACAGTTTCCCGCTTGGGGCCTGGGTCAGTGTTTTATTCAAGCAATATATTCTTCCGCTACCAGTTCGCTAAGCCCGTTGTGGCTACAGTAGCCCCGTGGCTTCTTTGGTGCCGAGTGACAGCTGACGGCTTTGAAAAGTTACTAGACCAAATTATGTATCCCTACGCCGAACCATATGAGCTGCAAAAACATGTATTTAGCAGCTGTTACTTCTGACAGTCAAAATTTAGGTGTATACCTAAATGTTGACTGTCAGAAGTCAGCTGTGAACTGTCAGTCAGCACCAAAGAAGCCGCGGGGCTACTGTACATACGCCTTATAAGCTATCTTAAGACTAGGATAGACAAAACATCCAGTCCCCACCCGACAATTTATCAATGTGATAAGGTAAACCCATATTTCATCAATGATACATTTTCAGCCATGCCGAAAATCGAACCCGGAACCCTAAGCTCAGTAAGGAGACATTCTACCAACTGAGCTAAGGTGTCAGACAACTGTCACTATTGATAGATATTATCAATACCTAAAATATAATACTCATAATATGTTTGTGAATTTTTTATCTCTTCTTCTTTCTAAAACCCTAGGGTAGATTAAACAGTACAGTGATAAAGGATAGCAATTAACTTGAACATAAATCACAAATAGGAAATTAAAACACTTTAAAGGATATAATAAACTGAAAATCAACAGCTATATTTTTATAGACATGTAAATTGTTAATAAAAACCCAGTTCGGCAACGAAACCATCCAAAGCAGTGTTCTGCAAACTTTTTAAGTTCACAGTACACTCACAAGCCTACATTTTTTTCGGCACAATGTTTTGTTTTAGGTAATCTCTGTGACAACAGAAAATTAACTACTCCCCTAGTTCAATGGTTGCACTGTTAGATTATACTTCAAAGGGAAAGTATACACTAATTTTTTTCCTGAGTTAACTTCAAAGGTTCCGAGAATAAAGGTTGAAATTATTTTTCTGTATTTGCTTCTTTAATATTTGGAAACATTTCATTAACAAAATTCTAGTAATTTGGGTAAGTGATAACCCTTAACTTCATGCAAGAGCTTTTATTTTGACAAATATATTTAATTAAAATTCTGATAAGTACAGAAGGTAAGAAACATAAACGACGTATAGAAAATTTATTTTAAAATTACTATTTACAAGTTTATTTGTTATATCTATCAAACTCTGAAGTATTTTTGTCCGCCACTCGGACCAATTCATTTGCATTTTTTATTGAATAGTGATATGTGACACACTGGGATTTGGCCTCACGGCACACCTAATTTGTCACCGCGACATGCCATTTGCAGAACACTGGTCTAAGGTGTCACTCTCGCAACAGACCAACCTGCTGGAGATCAAGGTTTGAATCCCAGTCGGGTGAAATGAGCCTGGTTATTCCTAGTTTGATTTTTACTCTCCCTTCATGCAAATACAAACATATCTCCTATAAAATGTAACCTTTCTCATATCTTGACACATTAGTGTAATTAGTACATTTGTGTGTAAGCCGAATGGGTGGTGAAACAGGGCGACCAAAATTATGTCACTTTATATTTTAGCACCGTGTCTTACTACCTGTTCAGGTTATACGCACATTTACTAAAGAGGTTAATAAGTTAAGGATTAGGAAGGTTGAATTTAAAGGCAGTGTACCTCCATTTGAAGGGAGGGAGAGTAAAAAACTATCACTCTCAGTACAACCGTCCGTGAGCTCCTAGTCATCGGCAGTCTAGTCTGAACCAAGAGTGACGTCTAAAGCTATGTGGCCACCGAAACAGATAAGATGCAACTTAAAACTTGTGTTAATAATAAAGCTATGTTGTGAGCGTGAATTAACTCACCAAACCCGGCTGATCAGACCTGACGGTCTTGAGCCAGATGTAATATTCTCGCAGTAGGCCATGTGCGAGAGTCAGGTAATGGCTGATCTCAGGTACACTAAGAACACTTTAGAAACAACAGGTTAACAAACATGTGTAACTATTACTTGCTCCATAAAAATCTATAAAACTCCCAACACAATGTAGGTTAATATAATATTAGATGACCTATTAATGTAGGTTTCAGCTTACCTTCGGCATACCCTGGATATTAAATATCTATTAAAAATATGAATGTGAATTGAAACTCGTAATTTTATAGTTTTAAAACAAAAACAATTTTTGGCTGAAATATATAAAATAATACTTCAGTAGATACGTTAAGTTTAATTTCTTACACAGGATAACTTCAAAGTTCTTGAATATTTGTTAAAAGCTTTGAATGAATTTGGAGAGATGCTTGTTTTTTATTGGTTTTTTAGCGCCATGTCCCACTACCTGTTCAGGCTAAATATGCATATGTAGGCTTACTAATTATGCTAATGAGATAGGGATGATAAAGATTAAATTTAGAGGAATTTTATAAACATTTGTGTGGAAAGAGAGTGGTAAACTATTTAGGGAAAACCACTCTCGGTTCTCCTGACCAGGATTCAAACGCCAATCTCCCCGCTATTGGCAGTCTAATTTAACACAAGAGTTACACCTTAAACCATGTGACCACCAAAGCAGTAGTAACTTGTTTAATAAAGATAAAAAGTCCCTTTAAATTTCCAAAATACCCATGACAAACATAAAATAACTGTTATGATTACTAAATTTAGACCAAAAAGTTATTTTGTTATAAAACAAGAAAAAAATATTTACCTTAACTAATATTTCTTTCCATCTAACCTTAAAGCAGTAAACCATAATTCAAACAGAATGAAACCGTAAAAATGTAATGTGACAGGCTGATACAATATCAAGCTTGTTTGTTCATTGAACAGTCAGGAGAAACATGCAATACTTTCATGACAGGAGTAGGTAAAATGATAAACAACAAAGTGGTAGACAGCCAACTGCTAGACACGAAGAAACAACACGGACCAAGTGATCGACAAGAGCCGGACCATGTGATAGACAGCCAACCGGTGGACAAAATGAAAACCATTGTTTGGAAGGCTGGGTGGGTCAAGTGGCCGACACAACTTGGACCAACTGTTAGACAGGCTCATGTATAGGAGTACAAAGGGATAGACAACCAAGTGGTCGACACGAGAGGACCAACTGCTCGACAAACTTTGATATCATCCAGTTAGGAGTGGGCTAAGTTATATAACAGTTAATTCAATACACGATTGTCCTTGTTTACACTAAACTAATTTTTCCCCCCAACTAGTCAGCTTAACCTTGACGTTTAAGGTGTCGGGTGAAAAATGAGGCATAATTATTTAGTACCGTTTCAAACCTTCTCAGAATATTTTGAGGGATGTGTGGCAAGCAGGAATGACATATCGTTTACGGTACAAGATCTAAGCCGTCAGGTATCAAAGAGCGGGTGGTAAGCTTTATGGATACATCATTTAAGGTACAAGATCCAAGCTGTCAAATGTTTGAGGACCGGCTGGTAAGCAGGGTGGGTGGTAAGAGGATGGATGGGATCAACACGATCATGATCGAACCAGTTTACCTCTTGCTCAGGATGGATACAGGAAGTCGTATGGCTTAAAGGAGGCAAGAGTACAGGATGGGGACTGGAAGTTGTGCAGATCAGGGCTGGGGGTAGGAGACTGGGAGGAGGGGAGAAGAGCGATTGGCGGGCATGGTAAGAGAAGGGGATGAAGGCAGGGAGGAGAGTACGGGATGGAGGCTGGAATCTAGACTCAAGGGAGGAGAGGGGAGCTGCAAGGGGCAGAACGACAAATACAGGGACATAAAGTACTCTTGTGTAATCAAAAGCCTGTTAAGGTTAGGTTAGGTTAGCTTAGGTTAAGTTAGATTAGCTTAGGTTAGGGGAGAGAGTGATCCACCCCATTCAATGTGGTGGATC
The DNA here is from genome assembly GCA_902151425.1 of Timema shepardi. Classification (NCBI taxonomy): domain Eukaryota; kingdom Metazoa; phylum Arthropoda; class Insecta; order Phasmatodea; family Timematidae; genus Timema; species Timema shepardi. Next base: position 235,505 of record CABFVX010000170.1, on the reverse strand, counting down.
AATGTTAACCTTATGGGAGAAAATGGTCCGGAAATGTCATTTCAAACACTACTACCATGTTTAGAACTTTGTTAGTTTTTAAATAACTTGTCTGTCACTTGAGCCACTCTTAACCGGATTCATCTCGATGTTTGCCGAGTCCTCTCGTGTCTGCCACTAGGCTGTCTATCACTTTGTCCTCTTATATGGGAGATTGTCTATCACATGGTCCAGCTTGTGTCGATCTCTTAATCCATGTCGTTTCTGTGTGTCCAGCAGTTGGACTGTTTGCCCTCCATGACAGGTGTAAATCTGTCAGTGAACTTAATACGACCTTCAACCCTACGACCCTAGATAATTAATAGATGTGTGTTCTAGTGCAAACAAAAGAGAGATGTGTGTGGAAATATAAACCAAATGGAGCATGTATTGCTAAAGCTATAAAGTCATTTGTTTTATATCTTACAAAGTGGATAAATAATAAAGAGTCCAAGATCAAAGGTGTAAAAAGTTTTAAGGTTTTAATTTTAATTTCCCTGGTTTGCTTGGCTGGTTAACTTAACAACCTTTAAATCTGAGCCATTTTATGCTACTTTTGATACATCCTCTCTTTTTTTAAGTATAAATTACAGGCTAAGCACCTAGATACTACCTTATCTTTTAAGGTGATCCCTAAATAGTTGTTTATCTTGCGACTTAGCTTTCTGATTAAAAAAACCCATTGATAATGTACAGTAACTAGGCCAAATTGATTTTTGTCCATAGGGACAATTGACGAAAATGATAGTTTTTCCTAAGAACTATTACACCTAAAGTCCGTTCATAATAGGTTTTTACCTAGATGACAGTTCGAAAATCATATGTTTAGGTTCTGGGTTGCCAACACTTGTAAAATATCACAGTTTTGTTATAAATGTAAAGATCTTTAATTACCTGTTATATATTACATTTAAAATAACGTAAACTTAAGTTTTCTCATACTATTTCATTTTTTAAATAATTTCTTTTTATCCAACTCGAATCAATATTTTAAACATAATTAAAAGTATTTATTCTTTGTTTTGGAACGTTATTGAGTTTGTGTAATAAAGTGCACACATCAATACCTTTTAATACAGGCATCGTATTTACTTGGAAAAGAGAAAATTGTTGTCATTTTTTTACATACAATAAATAATTTTATGATTATTTTATCTTATTTTGAAATATTTAACTGAATAAAATATTTTCATCAACTGCGTGGGTGCATCATTGTAAAAAACTTGTTTACCGTCATGTTCAATCATATGGTTTAAATTCGCCAGTCGCCATTTTGAAGCTATGTTCATTAGAAGTTTTTGTGAAAGTGGTGCGATTTTTTTTTAAGTGGAATAAAACGATAAATAAACTTTGTGCCCGACCTCAAATAAATATATAAATAATATTGTGCCTAAATTACTGTGGTTAACTATCACATTAATATATTACCATCTGTTTTCATTACAGTCATCCAAAGTGATAGATGTCAGTTGTTAGCGTAGTGATATATTAGGGATTACTTCTAGTAACATTTCGAGCTGTCATTCAGGTAAACTTAGGTCGTGAATGAATTATAGTTGGTATCACATGAGAATGTATGGTTTACATGTGTGCAAATAAGTCCTAGTCATAATACAGGTATAAAAATAGTATTTATGAGTGCTGACTCTAAAAAAAAAAGCCTTCTTTGTGTTTACCACAAATATTGAATTAAACACACACACAATCAAATAACTTTTTGTAAGTATTTTAGTTTGTTCTACTGTTGTGTTACACCTATAGACAATATTTTTAAAACAAAACATTCTTTGACGTTTTGAGTAAACTAGCTCAACACCTCACTTTTTTAAACAGCTGATCTATAAAAACTACAATTGTGGCACTATTTCTTTTAAATGACGAGTTTAATGTTTTATTTTATTAGGGACCAGTACTATTTATATATTGGTTTAGTGAAAATGGCTTAGAATTAAACAACAACAAAATTCTCCCTAAGCTAGGCCTACCCAAAATGGAACAATAGTGTAAATTTGTTAAGACCAAACCTTGGATGAAGAGATGTCCAGTCTTCTGAATTTTTATTTTCTTGAACTGGCACAGAAATTGATGGCCAAATACGCTCCACCAGAACATCATATAGAAATATACTAAGTAGTGCACAATATATAATACCATAAAATCGGAATTCACAGCTCATGAGTAACCTGGGGGGGAAAAAATCACATTTAATTACGGCAGCCTGGTGAATCGAGTGGTTTTCATTTTTTAGATGCCAAATGCCAAACAGTTGTTCATTGTCTCTACAGGTAAATAATGTTGTGATTTCTTACCCACCACTTTATGGTAATTAAAGTGGTGTTTAGTATAAACAGGTCTTTTTATTGTTTCACTAGGGGCCTATCTCATTAATATCCATGATACTATTCACACTAAATTACATTATTGAGGTAGGGATGAATGTAAAATTGAGATAAAATATAACCATATTTGGATGAAAGGGTGGGAAACCGCTCAGGGAAAACCACACTCATTACACCAGACAGGAATTCGAACCCCAACCTTCATCTAACTGGAAAATAAGACTACAAGAGCTTGCCGTCAAGTTTGCGTGGATACTCACCGATGCGAGTACGAACAATCATTAAAACACAAAACAAAATCAGTCAAAATTTAAATAAAGTGATTATCATAATGGCTTACAACTGGCTCAGAACAAAATACAATAATTCCGACTTTAATACAAAGATGTCAAATATTGTCTCAACTTACCAATACAACACATTTACAGCAAAAATACTGAGTATACTGATTACTGGATTCTCCCATATCAATACTTTTTGTATTTTTACGACGTATGGTTCAAATCTTCCCAAAGTTTTGGTCAAATGTTCCTCTTGCAACACAACAGGAACAGCTGGTTCCTGTATTTGTTTTTTCCACTGCCATATTCGCACAAACCAATTTGACACTTGTTTAGCCATTCTTTAAACAATTGAAACAGTTAATTCCACTGATAATACTCGCCTTCAACGACTGATCAACACTATAAATGAAAGAAAGTAGTTTTGGTTTTAGTCTTAATTTGCTTTTAACAATAAAATTCGTAACATTTCTTACGACTTTAGATTTTACGCGTTATTTTTATAAATAAAAATAAATGAATTTCGCCATGCGCAACACTTTGCACAGTGCTGCCAACAATATGACCTTGAGATCTTTGTTGTAAATAAAATATTATCTTATTGCGTCGTTGGCAATAGCTAAGTGACAATTGAATAATCGTTAATGTTATGACTAAATTAATAAAGAGGCATAAATATCATTATTGTTTACTTATCCCTTTTCTATGTTGTTTACATAAATTAGATAAGTACCGGTAGCTCATGAGTCATCAAAGTTGAAAAGAATTATATAACGATGTGAAAGGGAAGAAGAATAAGAAACTTTTTTTTAAAGAATATTTTTAACCAATAACGATATTGTTGTGAGAAATCAATCAAACAAAAGTTAAAAATTAAAATAGATTAAAACCTTTTCATAATGATTATATAACCGTTTACAAGCAGTCTAAATATAGACACATTAATTAACAAATTGAACGACAAAAAAAGTCACAAATAATGTAATTTGAACGGCAAACTTAACACTTAATAATGGTTTGCTTTTATGGAAAATAACACAACTATAAATAAAAAAGGGTAGTAATTAAATTTATTTTTAGAATTTCTGATACAATTTAATTTCTATTTTTTAGCACCGCGTCTCACTACTATTCGGGTTATACGCATATTTACTAATTACGTTGTAATGTGCTAAGGAGGAGCTAGGTTGAATTGAGAGGAAGTGTACCAGCATTTGCATATATATATATATAGAGAGAGAGAGAGAGAGAGAGTGTGAAATCATTTAGGAAAAACCACCCTCAGTACACTTGCCCTTGCATCCCACCCCTTAAACACACATGAAATAAATGTGTCTTCTAAATTTATTTTACTCATCATGACCAACATCATAATTACCATCATCATCAAACCAATGGTTTAAGTGTATAATGTGTGACGCAACGCATGAAATGGCTATGTTTACTCTTCATTGAGATCGCCATTTCGTGAAGGGAAGGAGGGAGGTCCCCCACCTATGTCCACGAGCTTACCTATGCAAAATGTCTAACCTTGTTATATAAACATGAATAATAATAATACTATTATAATTAACTTGCCATAATAGAAATTCCAATCCCCGGGCAAATATAATTCATTGTTGGATATGGTTTTTTAACGCAATTTCTTTCCTTGACAATTAAAAGACAAAAAAATCAAAGTATCTATCATGTAGTAAATTGTATAGTCTTTTTAGTTGGCCCTCTGCATTTGATACAATATTAACCGTTTCCAAAATATTTGCGAAAAAACAGAAAAAGGTAGCCAGTGATCAGCCAGTTTTCTGTGATGGTGGACTTAGAACAGGTCGGATCGCTCAGGGGAATATGTAACTAGGGAAGGCCATTATAACAATCCTATGGGCTGGATCCATTGTGCATTATGTCACTACGTTCTTCGGTGGCCGCGTGGTCTAACGCGCTACCCTCACTGTAGACTAGACAGCCGATAACGGAGAGATCGAGTTTCGAATCTCGGTCAAGTGGACTGATTTTTTTTTCTAAAATTATTTTTTCACTCTCCCTCCGCGTAAATGCGGGTACACTTCCTATAAATATATCCTACCTAATCCTTAAAACCATCGGCGTATAACCCTAAGGGGTGGTAAGATGCGGTGCTAAAAAAAAGCTCCAACCGAACTTATCCCCTCCCCCTCCAACGCTCTGTCAACTGAGCAAGCGCGTGGCCCTGCGCATCGTTCGCACACCCCTTGAGGGCATCCCTGGGTGATTGAATTTCAAATCTCGGTTAGATGCACTGGGGTGGGAAGGAGCAGTTATGTGTGAGTTATCACTGGCTCATCCTTTCTCCCCACCCTAACGCTGGTGCACTTATTATAAAACCAGGCTCCTCATCCTTGTTCCTAGTATTATGTCGTTAAATACCTCCGTGTTATTAATACGAATTATTATTACTATTATGTGTTCTGTCCTACGATAGGTCCATTCCTTTTGTCAGTAAAATTTAGACCACCAATGCGCCCTGTCCTCTGCTTCCATCTTGAGGTCCCAGAATTTTCTTATTTCTTTCAAGTCATCCAAAATTTGAATCCTCCTTCTTCCTAAGCCCCTCTTTCCCTCAACCTTTACTTCTATGACACCGTGCAGCTGCCCTATCCAGTTTGCTTTGTACCGAAGAATCACATCCAAAATGGTTCTCTTCTCACCCACTCTTCTTAGGACTTGTTCATCTGTCACCCTGTCTGTCCACCTGATCTTCTCACCCACTCTTCTTAGGACGTCTTCATCTGTCACCCTGTCTATCCACCTGAACTTCTCACCCACTCTTCTTAGGATCTCTCCGCTTGTCCCTCTGTCTGTCCTGTCCACCTGATCTTCTCAAGTCTTCTCCAGCACCACATCCAAGTATTTATGTATAGGTATTAATATAAAGATGGTCTGACATTTTATATCATGCATCTTACCGAATACATTTTTTTACGGAATACTTAATACGAATAATTAACATTTGTTCGTTGTTGTTTTTTATCAAACATGTTTAGATCTTAGTTTAATTGTTGTAGAAAGAGCCTTACAGGGGATGAAAACAAATTTGGCTGCTGCCGACATTGATAATATTTTATTATATTATTAGTATTATTTTATAGGTATGAGTAATTCCAATAAAAAAAATATCTGCTGCAGACAGTGCAGATATAATAATAAAATAATAAATCATAATAGTTTAACTAAAATTAGCAATAAAGATGTGTGGAATGTATAGACTACATTCTGTGACCAGAATGATATGTAAAAGGTCAAGGTCACAGCGTCATCACCGAACAGAAGCGACGAGCCCCAGCTTTGCGAGGTCACGGGAATAGGACGCACAGAACTCCTACATGAGATCAAGTTTGACCTGGTGGTCTAGGGGTAAGGTGTCAGTCAGACTTCTATGCTGGGGGTCCGGGTTTCAATCCTCGGTCCCGGCACAGATTTATCTGATTACCAAACCCTTCCTTCACCTCTGACAAGACATCTTGTGAATGTGAGGAATGCCAGGCCTCCACCGTGGTTCGGATTCCACGTTAAAC
>CABFVX010000170.1:207790-222589 GCA_902151425.1 Timema shepardi | reverse complement strand
GGGGGAGGGGGGGGGGGGGGGGACACGATGACAATGTCCCTAAATAATCATTTAATTTTTAAAAATTTATTCTAGGTATTTACCGTGAACTTTCTGATTATATCAACACATTACTTATAAACTAACTTACATCTAGGACAGGCCGTTAATTAATCACTGTGAAAGGAGAAGCTCACATTTTACCAATAATGGGAATTGAACCAGAGATCCTTAGCTCAATAACAGACATGCTACCGACTGAGCTAAGGGGCCCAGAAAATTGGGTAGTGCCTACAGTTTTAGTAGAAATAAGGTTATCTTTTATACTGAAAAATCTATCGATGCAGTTTATAAATATGTTCAAGTTTTGAGGTTTTAAATGATTGTTAAGTTTTTTTCTTGTTGGCTAAGTATTTGTGCTCACTGAATTAACAAACTTTTGTTCTAAAATATACTGTTAAGATTTTAAAACAAACGTTTGTTCAGCATCGAAAATCCATGGAAGTCTAGTCTATTGTGCGGGCAGCGCCTTAGACCACGCGGCCACCGAAGTGGGTCTTAATATATCAAATTAGAATTATTTCTGACAAAATATAACTTGCTTACTAATGACCCCTGTAGCAAACAAATATTTCAACTTAGGTAGTTTTGGGAGAGATAATTTATATTAAAAATAAATATTTTTATGTTCAAAAGAAAATCAATTTGATTAATGTTATGACCTCTGATTTTGTCAGTTATAAATTCAGCCCTTAGTAACAATTTAGTAAACAAATGGCAAGACCTCGGTAATCTGCAATCCAGTAGTTTGAATTAGATTCTGGATAGTACGAAAAGACCAGAGGGCCATTTCTTACTCTTTTAACTAACCACAAATAAAGTGACTCATCAAGATTGCCAAACAATTACTCTTTCAATGTTCTGTCCTACGACATATCCGGAGATTCAATCGATGTCGAGGAAAGCCAAGTGAAGTATACACAGGCTACTTCCCTAGTCCTCCCTTTTCTCTCTACAGACAACGTACGGGTAAAACGGGCACAAAACTTTACTATCTGAACATTTCCCTAATCCAAACAGACCTTGGTCCAAATTAGTTCGGAATAACTGGGTTTTTCTTTATACACTGAACAATGGAAATGAGGAAAAGGGAAAATACAAGGAGAAACTATAGCTTTTATTTCTTGAAATGATCATTAAGGTGGGAATGCAGGGGACTTGACAAAAGGGCAGTGTTTTTGGAAGTTTTCATATAAAAACTTTTTTTTGGCCAAAATAAATAAAATACAATATTGCTCTAGTAGAAACATAAGAGATTAATTTTATTTTCATGGTGGCCTCTACATTTCTTTAATATCTGTCAAGGGTGTACTGAAATTTAATGACAACCTTTTCTCTTAATTTGACAACTGTTGATATCAGCATAATTATGAAGAAAATTTTATTTTCTGTTTCTATTGGATCTTTATTTTATTTGGCCAAAAAAATTATTTGCCATAAAAAGTGCAGAAACACTGCCCTATTTCAAGAATGATGATCGTATCTATACTAAGCCAAAGTATTTGGTAGTAATTGTCATAGCAGTCAAAGATAATATTTTTTTTCAAAGCCAAGTTAAAGTTTCAAAGCGTCACACATCCCTAATATATTTTATTAACTACTTATCATAGGCACATTAACCTAGGCTGTACAAATATTAAATACTGTACTGTGTTAGGTTACTTTTAATACAAATATAAATTATTATTTTATGACAATACTTTTCCATACAATACAAATTAAAAGCAAATTCAATAAACAATTATTAGATTTAATCCAAACATCACCATTTAAAATCTAACATGATACTAAAATGGCACATTCTGTCTTGATCAAATTAAATTAATTAAAATTAAAAAAATGTTTTTTTAACACATTACAAAACGATTATAGTTTACTAAACTAGATATTTACAAACTTTTTTAAGTTAATTATGTTTTCATAATGAATAACATTATTAATATTCACTAACATAATATTAAGATCATTCATACATCTAATTTCTTGTTTATAAACTTTCACAACACAATCTAACATCAAGCAAACAAATGAGTCACACAATAGTTTTAAGGCAATAGAGTTTAGTTATCAACACTACAAGAAATACCAAGGTAAAGAACATTTCTTACAAAACTATTTTATTTGATATTATTAATATTCTCAAGTACAAAATACAAAGCTTTTAAATTAAAACAGTAAATTGATAGTTATTTACAAAAGTAGTCTTATTTATTTCCGTCACAGCTAGGTTTTTCAAAATTGAGTTCGATCAATAAAATTAAGCATTTGTCAAGCGTAAGATTATATTAACAAAATTACAGAATTACCAAGCCTATTATCTACACAATGTAGCATATAAAAGATCATTTTATTAGTTTTGCATTTATCTAGTGTTGTATGGATTAAAAATAATAACAATGAAACTTAGTTTAAATCCGTACTCACAACACTTACAACCAGGGCTGCCCTTAGCAGACGTGGGGGGCCGGTGCAAACTTTGTTTCCAGGCCCCCAGTTACTTGCCCCCCTAACACTACTACTAAAAAAGATGAAAGCTTAATTACATTTTTGTTTAATTCTACAGTAGTTTGGAACTATATACCAAATTTCAGTCGAATCAGGAAATGCCCTAAAAGGTAGTCACTAATGCAGGAAGCCGTGTTTATACGCATATAAGGGTTGATTTCTCCCCAACCCTTTGTTCATTTTCTTACCCAACGACCTATATCTGTATAGAGGTACAAAGTAAAGAACAACTTTGCCAAACTTTAATAAAATCAGTTAATGCGTTTAAAAGTTGTCCCGAGACATATTCACTCCAGGTAGACAAATGCAAATCAGTGAAATTAAAACGGAGAACTCGCTTGACTCGTTAAATATAAATAATACAACCACACAATTTTTTTTAACTCTGACAATATTTGATAGATCTCTTATAGAGGGCGCCTACCATATGAGAATGTAATTAAAAATTTTCCACCCAAATTTTTTTCCCCTATGTCATCGAAGAAAGTGGGAGGCCCTGTGTGGCTACATTGTTTGGACAACCCTAAGGATGGCCATACTTATAAAGCTTATTCACTAAAGTAGCTTGAAAGCTTTTATTTACAAAGTACATACTTAAAATACTTATATCTTGCAAGTGCTTGTCGTAGTATTTTAAATTTTATTAAAAGCAAATGCTTATTTACTAGTAAAATTATACTTTACAACAAAAATAAGATCTTTGAATTCCATATATGAGACACCGAATTTGATCAGTTTTAGTTTTTCACCAACATAAGCTCCAGGGGTGTGCGAAGCTATGAAAACTTCGACTTTGATTCGAGATTAAAATTCAGAATTCGACAATTACAAAGCTGATCCAAAAAAAAAGAAGGTTAAAGTTGAAACAAACATTTATATTATTTAAAAAAAAATGTTATTTCCATTATAAGTGTTAGTGTAAAAAAAAATATAAAAATATAATAATTTATTTTGTAATTTTAAGATGAATTAATTAATTACAGTTGCAATATAGATTTATGTAAATTATGTTTAATAGCTAAATTTACATAGTTATGTAAAGTTAAATATTTTTTATCTCAAATTAAACATTTTTTTTAAATATTCAAACTTCGACTTCGCTTAAGGATATTTCATATTATTCTATTTGACTTTGCTTCAAATTGAAAAATGGACTTCACACACACCTAGTGAACTCGAACGCGGAGATTTTGTTTGCCTTTTAAAGAGGCCTCTATCATCTACAAATGCTAAAAGTGGACAGAATTTTCTTTGAACACCCATTAAAAAATGGATATATATTCTTCAAGCTCCACTATTTTGGGCGGCTGTACGATATTCAAAAACTTAAGAACGAAGTTTGAAAAAAATAAAAACAAAAAAACAAGACAGTTTGATTAATTAACATTAATGTGTTTATTAATAATAGTTATTAAATGTTGCAAAATAAAGTTAGAAAGAATATATTTAATTCATAAATTTAATTGAATCTTCATTGTAAGAAGCAAAATATATATTTTTTTGTATGAATTGTAAAAAGGTTGTTTAGGTCGAGATCAAAACGCAGTTTTGTTATTTCAAGACACACACACAGATAAACATTTAACTATAGCTCAGAGCCGTATCATTAAATAAAGATCATTGGAATTTTATTAAATAAAGTAGACTTATATCTTTTGCCTCTAGAGTTACTCAAAAAGACTAAAAAGTGACGTGAATAACACCTAAATCACCAACCAGTAGCTTGAGTGTCACCGGTAATTTCAAAAGTGGTCTGCTCACTGTTTGTTAACCAGTTTGCGACGCGACGTGTCTGTAATAAGTGACTGGAAACTCAACATCCTAGCTGCCGGGCTACCTCAGTTACAAACACAATCATCCTGAATGAACAGTTATTGGATATTTAATTTATTATTCAAGGTAACTTTCTTTAGACATAGTTATGTGTTTTGTTGTGTTTAAACTGTGAAATATGAAGCCTGCAGTTTTATAGTTAATGTCGAGCCCTTGCCCATCTATCCTCCTTTCAATGTTTGGTTTCAGACATTCTGTACAATGCTACAAATCAGTTTGCTGCAGTCCCTTTGCCATGACGAATAGTCTTACTACTCTACAGTTTATTTCTTTTCATTGTCTAGATGAATCCAAAATCTTCTTTGATTACCCTCTCTTTTATTTATGTAATAATAAAAATAGAGAACCAAATCCTCCCAGCACTCTAGTGACTAGACGTTATATTAATAAATATCAGATATTTTAGAAGGCTGAAGAAGGTGCTTGCAGCTAGATGGTAAGAAACTGATTGAAATTACATTATTTTTGCGTAGCGCCATGTGCGAAACATAAGTAACAACAATATTGCTGATCAGTTTGTGACTTCAATCATTAACCAGTCCAATCACAATCAAGTAGCCCTGTGGGCAAAAGGTCATAAACTATCTCGAAATTATTATTCATTAAAAAAGCACCTTTGATTTTACTATTTTAGGGACAGTCTGCAGCTAACACTAATTTAACCAAACAGTTTGGAAAACAAAATAAATACTTAACAAGGCACTCCATCGGGCTTCAAACAATGGGTCAACGTCGAACCCTGCGCTACTGATTGAGCTAGCTCTGTCAGTTGAAATCTTTGTTCTTCTTGTTTATTGATAATTGTTCTCTCTTTACAAAAATACGAAAATTTGATTCTGAGCGTTTCAAGGGCTAGAGCTACATAAATATCGGTAATTTAACTTCAAACGACAAAAATCGAGTTAATTTCAGAATCAAATTCTTCTCTACAGTACGGCAATGTGAAGAGGATGGAGGAAGAAGTTGGATAATGAAGTGGGGGGAAAGGAGGCCACGAGGAAATGTGAAGGAGAGGACTGGGTCATGGTGGAGGAGGAGAGGTGGGGAGAATGACGTTGGAGAGAGCTATTTTACAAAGAGACCCAACCAGTGGCTGGAAATTATTCATGATGATTATGGTTATTCTTTAGTGTCAAATATTAATCATTATTTGAGAAGTATTTTCCCCCTAATTTGTTAAGGCACAAATTAAAACTAGAAAATTAAAAAACATAAGTTTTGTCCCGTAAAATTTGATATAATAAAGACGATTCCTCTCTGTGTTTTCATTGAAAACAGCTTCTTCTAATGTTTGTTGGTTTACAAACTCACTTCCCGGCATATGTAGGATTTTTAAACGTTGATGTGGCTTGCTTGTAGATGGGATTTTCCCCCTGGAACCAAAGATACAAGAACAATTAGTAAAGATGTTGATTTATTGACACCTTGAATATAAATTCCGTCTTTAATTTAAATTAGTTTTCAGATTAATGTTAATTCGATATTATTATTATTAGCACCGCATCTTACTACCCGTTCGGGTTGTACGCACTTACGCTAATGTGAAATGGTAGGGTGATTGTGAGATGAAATGGAGGACCTACAGTTTAACGTGGAATCCAAACCACGGTGGAGGCCTGGCATTCCCCACATTCACAAGATGTCTTGTCAGAGGTGAAGGAAAGGTTTGGTAATCGGATAAATCTGTGCCGGGACCAAGGATTGAACCCCGGCCGCCAGCACAGAAGTCCGACACCTTACCCCTGGACCACCAGGTCACCATTAATTCGATATTAAATGGAACCTTAAGATGTAAGGTTTGGCCTGACAGGAAGTCTGAATATTGTGTTAGTTTTTATTTCATTTTGCGTGCAACACCCAAGCCTACTCACACAGTTATCCAGTGCACTAACCATTTTATAAATCCCTAAGCAACAATAAAATTAGACACAAGACAATACAGATAGTAGAGGAAACAAGACAGATGGTATGGGCATGTAATGAGGATGGAAAAAGAAAGGTAGCCAATGAAAATGAAGTACGTAGGAAAAAAAAACACATGGGAGGCCAAGAAAAAGATGTGAGGAGCAGATAACGAAAACTGTTCAAGTGGCAGGAGAAGAATGGAAGAGATTAATGGAGAAAGAATACTAGGAGGATAGAGGAAGATGGAGACATTTTACTAAACTGATCTGATGATGATAGCACAGTAATATACGTAACTCACAGTGTCCCACTTGGCCATCATCCTTTCTTTCTCAAACTTTGCGAACTCTCGTCTATCATGAATTGTTGTCAGTAGTTTCCACAAGAGCAAGAGAGCCAAACCAATAAGCACAATGGCCCCGATCACACCCAATACGATACCTGAAAATATTTGATTTCTTATTAGTAACACAAACATTAAATCATACAGTTGACGGGAAACATATTTTTCTGCCATTACCGTAGTATTGTGATTCAACTCGTTGACTCAGAATGACAATAATTAACATAAATTTAGTATTTTAGCTGTTGATATTTTAACTGATGAAGCAGATTTTTTTCCCGGAGAGAAGTCTAAACTAATATTTGTTTTGAAGCTAAGCCAAGGGTTTGAAGCTTCACACACCCCTATTACACATACAAAATATCTCAAATTCTAAAGTATATTTGAGATTCAAATCAATTGAAACTTGTTTTAGAGTTCTAATACTGCCTATTAGTGGCTCAAAACCAACAAAATTATAGGACAAGCTAAACAACCTGACCCAGACCAGTTATTTAACACATAACTGAATATATAAATGTTAAAACAAATGAATTTTAAGAAAGAATGTTGGCATTTAGTTACTATTTATATTTTTTTCATTACATTTATATTTGCACTGAGATTCATCATTTTTTTCAAGATTCAGATTTGAAAGTAAAATGAAGATTTGTATTCGTGAAATAATGGATTAAACCCAATCAAAATATAAAATTTGTTAAATATTCTAATGTAGCTAACATGCAAAACATGATCTTCGAAAAAACTTTTAAGATTCCAATGGAGAATATTTAAAGACTAATTAAAAGTAAGGTTTCCTTTAACTAACCCAAGATATGAATTTCAGGAGGGCATTCCCTTTCTTTTTGTGCCCTCACAATGACCTTCTTATCATTGTCATAAGTGTAGACATATGCAAATCTGCAATCGTCTTCGTCGTAGTACGTGCAGAGTATCTCATCCTTCTCTTCGTCAGCTGTAGAACAAATAATAACGGATAAATTAAAAAAAAAAACCGCTATAGTGACATAAAAAATTTATCAGAACAGATGGGGTGCAGTTTTTACAAGCACTTATAATCCAAACTAGCGTCCCGAGTGTGTTCAAAATTATTATGTGTATACTGGTATCTACTACAAATGTAACGAGTTCTAAATAAAACTCTCGCTGGCTTTGTGTGCCTTCTGCAGAGCTTAGAAACTACTACGGAATTTGGCATCCAAATCACTTGACTTTGGTCATTATTGGGTCGTAATATTGGCATAATGCTGCACAAGTTACCAAATTTCAATTTTAGGAACAATAAACTTTGGTAAACTTTTAAAGGATAAACCTATCTTCGCACTATATTTTTTTACTAATTGTTATTTAATCAAATTTTAGGAAAAAACAGTCATGTTCTTATCAATGAATTAAGATTGAAGGAGTCTGAAGAATATGATTAATATCCTAGTTTAACAATAAATACTATTATTAAATATCAAACAAAAATATTAAAATTTTGTCCAAACGTCCAATTAAATATAGTACAGGTATGTGTGGTTAGGGTTTTGGAGATAATAAGCTCATAACATGAATAAAATACCTTTTTATATGTTTTCTTCAAAGGTTTATTTAGAACAGGAAAAAAATAACTCTTAGCACAGCTAAAAACCTTTGGATTTATTAATATATATAAAAAAAGCGCATAAATTAAAAGTGTTTTGTACCTTGGACTTCTTCCACAGGGGTAGGTGAGAATGTAGTGCAGTTGGCCGCACATTCTTCCTCATTGTATACGCCAGTCTTGTACATCTGACACTGAACACAATCCTTAAACTCGAGGCAACGGCCAGAAGTAGACTACACACAAATTACACCACTCAATTGTAGGGTATGCTTCCCTTAACACACAAATACTTTAAAGGTAAGCCAAGTCCCCATTTTCAATCCAAATCGAAGTCGAATCAAACATATGAAATATTCCTTAACGCGAATTTTAAAGTGGAAATATTTTATAAAACCTGTTTTATAATGGATATTAAATTAGGGATGGGTCCTCGAATCCTTAAAGATATTCAAGATTCAAGAATTTGAGGGAGAAAAAAAAAAGTTCAATTTTTAGGTGAAATTTGTTATAGCGCTCTAATACTGCTTAATGGTGGTTTATAACCCATTATAATTATTATAGGATGAACTTAATGACAAGGTCCTAGAGCAGTAATTTAACAATTAGCTACTATTTTAATTTTCTATTAATATGTTATTTCCTATTTTCTCTTATGTTAATCATTTTTACAAGATTTTGATTTGAATTCGAGATTAAAGATTCGGAGTTAAAATGAAGATTCAGGATCTGCACCGTCTACTAAACAGTACTCACCGGGGCCTTCTCGCAGAACTTGCCCGTGTAACGCCCATCTTCAAAGTTCCTGCAAATGCAGTCCCCGCACACACACTCGCCGTTACCCGAGCACAGCTCCTTCCCATTGGGTGGGAGGCAAGTGTCGTTGGAGGCTTTACACTTGCAGTTGGAGCCTGTCCAGCCAGGCAGACAGACACACCTCCCGCAAACACAGGTGCCGTGTTTCTCTCCGCCGCAGAGCAGGTTGTTGTAGTAGTCGCACGAGAAGTTGTCACACTCACAATACTGACCAGTCACTTCCTGAGAAACAAGCCACCATTTAAACCTTTACCCCTGATGTGATGTATTCGGAGGAAGATGGATAGAAACATATAAAAGGGAACACCCATGATGTGGTCTCTACAATGAAAAGAAGAACACAGTTCATACTTTAAAATGATATCATTGTACAAAGAGGTTCTTTAAGAAAATCAAGGTGAATGCGATTGGAATGAGATATCAGAGAAATAGATGTGGAAAAACTCGTATAAACAAAGTCAGTAATGAATGAGTGCTGAAAGGAAAGGGGTAGGTCATGTAGGAAATGGTTAAATGTTGTATACAAATGTGTGAGAAAGAGAAACATTATGAGTCTTAAGAATAAAAAGTGCATGTAATGACTCAGTGTATGGATGTTGTTAAAGCAGAGGGCGTATGCAAGTTTATGGAAGTGTGGAGAAAGTTAGTGAAGGTGGCTTAAGTATAGAGTTCATAGGATTTGAGCTGCCCATTTATAGTTTCATTTTATCTAAACTCATCAGGAGAGATTATGAAATTTGCAAACACAACTTCGTAGTAAAAAAAAAAATAGAAAAAAAAAGAAAGAAACAGAAAATTAGTAAAGAGTGATGAAACATTTGGATAGGAACATGTTTAAAACATAACAATGAGATTTGAGGACTAAGAATCAAAGTATAGGAAATCGTGATATTAGGATCAATTCTAGATTCTATCAATCTCGGTAAGAATTGAGTATGACAAAGGATCAATTTTGACATCCTTAACATGGCAAAATATGAAGTGATGGTAATCACAACAAAGAGGATAAGGCCTAGTAAGGCTATTAAGTTGAATGGAGTAGAGTTGAGAAAAGTACAGAACATAAAATACCTTGAGAGGGTGATTAAGGCGAAGGTGAAATTAGAGATGTAATGAGAAGAGGACTGCAGGAAGAAATTAGAGGAGGAAGAATGGTGGAAGGAAAGAGAAATATGGAGGCATTTTACTAAACGGACCCAGCCTCAGGCTTGAAACAATTGGTAATGATGAGTATATACAAAAAGAAGCGAGGTCTTACCTCCTTAGGGTTGGAGCGAATATCACACTCGCACACCCCGCAAACACAAGTGCCGCGGTTATTGCAGTCGACGGTGGCATTGTCCGAGCGGCACCCCGAGTTGTCTTGGTCCTTGATGCTGTGCACGGTTTCAGCGCCACACTCGCACCGACGTCCAAAGTGCAGGTCGTCACATTGGCACATACCGCAAGCAAATGTGCCGTTGTAAGAGCATTTAGACGACCTTTCTTCATAAAACTGCACAAATCAGGTAAACAAAATGTTTTACTATCGACATAATAAATAAAAATATATCAGAATAAATTAAGGTTTTACCATGTGCAGAGTTGCATTGCATCCTGTTTTATGTTTATATTTGCACTTCTTGTTTGTTTGTTTGTTTGTATGGCAAGTTTGGCATTAAACACACTTATTAAGAATGAAATGATATGCTTATGAAAGAGGTCCGCAAGTCAAGAGATAAACCAAACTGACAATTTAGGCCACCATACAGGTATATTTTGTGAGTTTATTAGCGGCAATGTTTGTTGTTAATATATTGAAACTAAATTTAGATTTTCAATATCATGAATTCATTACTTAAGTATCAATCGAGAAGGGATGTATTGGTTCTTGATTTTTATCATCGCGTCTACCCAGGTTGCAGGCATATGACTTAATTAAGTTTGTGTGTTAGGGGTGAGGAAGTTTGAATTTTAAAGGAAGTATACCTGCATTTGTGTGAAAAGTGAAAAACCATTTAGGAAAAAACATCTTCAGTAAACCCGGGCAGATTGTTTACCCAGTCTTCCCGTTGGCTGTCTAGTTTATGGCATGAATGATACCTTATACCATAAAAGTCAGCAAGCAGGTTGTTTCTTTTTATTAATTTATTTAGCCACAAAAAATGAGCCCGGGAGGGTATACAAATAATTTGGATTTTTAAGAGTGAAGGTCGATCATGCCATTCGACTGCGGCACTCTTACCCTATGCCCCCTTCTCTCACAGGGACAATCGCACAACATTTCAAGGTCGACAATGAGGGACTCCTTGATGCCCACAGGATAGATCTCGATGATCTGGTTCCAGTCTTTAGAATCGGTGGGACAGCTCGTCACTTTGATCTCTGCCTCAAACCGCACCTGCGACAAAATAAAATTAGCTATTATACAGACCCCGACACTTTCAGGAAAATAAACCGTACAAGATTGCAATCGAAAATGAAAGATTATATCCCTTGGTATGACTTCCAGTTTTGGGTACAGTCCACCTTTCATAGAAAGAGTCTTATTTAACAGCTAGAAAATATATTAGATCTACTTTCATGTAATGATACATCAAATCATGTGATATGCAGCTGTCACTTTTCATAAATAATATCAATACATATATATAATAACAAATAATAATAATGTAAAATGTTATCAATGTTGACCATAAATAAAGTTATTATTTTCTAAAATACCCTTTCTATGGAAGTTAAAGCCGATATCACGTTGCGCCACTAATAAACACATTGCGCGACACTGAACTAACCTGCGTCCCAACCTTCAGCCCATCACACTTGCTGGTTTGCTTCACAGAGCCATTCACACATGTCGAGTAATACGAGATCTTCACATGGCTTGTAGCATTGTCTTTTATCTCCACCGACGATGTGATTTTCTAAAACAGTTAACAAAAACCTTGTCAGACAGGGGTGTGTGAAGTCCACTTTTTCAATTTGAAGTAAAGTTTAATCGGATATGATGAGCTATTCCCAAAATCAAATAAAAGTTTGGATATTAAAAAAAAATATTAGTCTCTGGTAAAAATATTATACTTTGCATAACTATATAAATTTAGGTATTGAATAATATAATTTATAAAATGATTTATTTCAAACATAATTAATATATTTTATCTAAAAATAATACAGTAATTAAGCTACTATCACAAAATGTAAATTAATTATATGTTTTTTTTATGCAAACACTAATTTTTCATGGAAAAAGCAAACACACACACATACATGTGTTTTATAACTTTTTTTTTTTGTTAAATGGGTAGTTGTCAAATCTAGGATCTTACTTTAGAAAAGAAGTCGAAGCGAACAAATATTTGATGCTTCGCATGCCCATATTGTCTAATCAGTAGAATTCAAAAGTAGGTTAGGGTTTATATTTTCATTTGGCTATCAAACTGATCACAATGGCAAACAAGAAACAGAACTCACATCGTACTGTTCGCGCACAAGTTCCACCACATTCGACGAGTCGTCGGACAGCTGCCCAGACGACGAGCCTTCAACATTCTTCTGCAAACTGTTGTAGATGCTAATCTGCCCTGCAGTCACCGCGAATATCACATTGATGGCATTCTCTTTGACTTTCTGGTTGATCTGCGAGATTGACGGGTAGTCTTGCAAGGTCGAATGAGTGTAGTTTCCGGAAAGGTCCAAGTGGCACTTACCGTCGTTGGGCTTCACGATGCCACCCAGCTACGGAAAACCATTACTGTTAAGGTGTGGAGAATGGGGGTTGGTGGGTGTATCACAGTTTTATGTTAACACAGATCTTATAGTTTCTAATGTCGAATAAATTATGTGACTGTACATGTGCTCACGGTTAGTAAACACACTGATAGATAGATAACTTCTGATTCTAACTATTATCAAATGTGAGTCCCTCTTTTAGAGTCTCAAAACCTCCCCTATGAAATAATGACATTCACTCTTGATTTGAAGTTAAGAAACAAAGGTTCATGAGACTAAATGTCTACACGGTATTATATGAGCTGAAGGGGAAAAGGAGAGAGGGTGAAATAGGTAAAAAAAACAACGTGGTTTATAGATTAACTTTAAGAGAGTTATATTTATTTTTTATTAGTGTGTCTTGCTACCTGGTTAAGTTATACCTATATATGATAATTACTCTAACGGGATAAAAGGAGAGTGGGAAACCCTCGGTAGAATCAACCAGGATTCAAACTCTTATCTCCTTATCAACAGAAGGCCAGTCTAACACAAGAGTGACACCTTAGACATTCGGCCACTAAAGTGGGTGATGTATAATAAATTATCTGTGTACTAGCAACAAAATAATTACCACTTTATACAAATACAACTTTGCACTAGGCCTAATTCTGAGACTTACCTTCCCGTCACCGGCGTAATGGAAACCTGCGTCTGTCGAGAAGACGAGCAACCTCCGAGCCTTCTCTCTCCAACCTATCTCATCTCGGCACACCACCGCTTGCATGATTGCATCAAAGCCCCCTTCAGGGGCGTCTAGGTTACCAGATACTTTGGCATTCCGCACTTCATCCTGAGAGAATTACATGATTAAGTTGCAGCCATGAGACTGGCTCGTGACAGGGACAGGGACAGCAATGTATATGAAGAGTTTTAACTATAATAGTGTTATCATTTCTAAAGTAATTATAGTTCAATAAAATAAACATCTTTTTTTAAGCCCCATGTCCCACTATCTGTTCAGGTCGTATGTATATGTATCAATTACATACACGAGTTAGGAAAGAGGAAGATTTCATTATAAAGGAAGTGTACCCACATTTGCATGTGGGTGATGGGGGAGAAAACAATTTTGGAAAAAACAACCCTTAGTGTGCCTGACCAAGAATCGAACCAATATTTCTCTTTCACCGGCGGCATAGTCTATTACGAGTGTGACACCTTAGACCATGCAGAGAGTAAATATTATTATTATTAGCACCACGTATTACTACCCGTTCGGGTTATATGCCCTTACGCTAATGTGTAATGGTAGGGTGATTGTGAGATGAAATGGAGGACCTACATGTTTAACGTGGGATCCGAACCACGGTGGAGGCCTGGCATTCCCCACATTCACAAGTTGTCTTGTCAGAGGTGAAGGAAGGGTTCGGCAATCGGATAAATATGAGAGTAAATAATTAGTTAATAGTTACCGATATATCAAATATGCTTCACTGATAATTATTCATCCTGGCCAGCTGTTTTATGGACTATACCTATTATGAGAGGTTTAAGAAGAGGAGAGCGGGGGGCATTGGGGATTGCTAGTCCCCCTTCCCCATAAAAATCGAGATTTGGTCATAAGTGCCTGCAAGGAATCCTCTACTGATTTGTTAGTTTTTACTAAAGTTGCTATTTATCAACTTGCCTTGAACATGTGTTAGGAGCAGCACTGATAGCAGTGTACGCTAGATTATAAAGAGGACCAAAGTTCTGTGGGCTATTTTCTACCATTGGGAGTCCACGATCGAAAAACCACAACCGGCAAGGAATATCTTTTGATGTTGAATCCCTCTTGACACAATTTAAAGTTTGTAAAAAATAGTACTGTGCTAGGTCTCAAATTAGCTTACTAGCCAAGGCATTAGAGAGAAACACAAAAGTACATTTATAATAAACTTAAGTGGTGGTGAGGGGATCAACACTTCTATTCCCACCCCTCCCCAAATCCACCTAGTATGCCCCCGGCACAGGCCAACTTTAATACTGAGAGGGGGTTGCCAAAAGCGCATTATGAGCCGACCCCCCCCCCCCCCCCCCC
>CABFVX010000170.1:192703-207608 GCA_902151425.1 Timema shepardi | reverse complement strand
CCCCCCCCTCCCGCACAAAACAAAAAACATTCCTAAGCCCCTGTATGAAATGAGGAAGTAATATTTAATCTTTGTTTTATTACAATCAAGTATGGCCACTGCTCTATACTTAGAATAACAAATTATCCCTGACAACAGAGGGTCCATTTAAGTCCTTATTTTGAACAAAATAGTCTGAATTAATTAATTAATTACCCATAAAACTAGTATACTTAATAGTATTGATAAATTAGCCATAAACATTTGATCTGCAAAACTTTAAAACTAATTAAAAAATAAACTTAGAATTATTATTTTAAGTATGTCTTTCTACCGGTTTGTGAGTTATACATCTATGTACTAATTACACTGTGTGTTAGGGATTAGGAAGGTTTGAATTAAAGAAAGTGCACCAGCATTTGCACAGAGGAAAAACCTCCCTCAATGCAGTCAACCGGGACTGAACCCAAAATTCCATTCTTTAGCAGTCTAATCTAATATGAGAAAAACGTGTTAGACCATGAGGCCACCTAAGCGGGTAAATTAGAATTGAATACAAACTATGATTTTAAATTATTATTTTTTAAAATCAAAAGTAGAGAAACACTTCTCTGAAATATATCTTCCATGTAATTTGAAGTTTTCTGACATTACTTTATAACAGCCTCAACAGTTTATACCTAATAAAAATACAGTGCAACTAATTCACAACAAAATGAATTATTTAAAAATCAAATAAAGAATTATTTTATATAAACGAGAAGCAAAAAAAGATGGGGAAGATTTTGAGGGTCGAAAAAGAATTATCTTATAGTTTTGTAAATACAATTTTATCAAAATATTCAGCCAATATCTAAATATCTAATGTCTAAAAGCATTTTTAAGAATAAACACCGAACTTTTTTTTTTGTTAAAAACAAAAAACACAACATTAATTTATATATTAGCATTCTGGTGCACATGTTAATGTTTAGAAAAGTGAAAATAAGAAATAGAAGTAGAGAAACATGAAACAACATGAAAGAACATTTCCAAAAGTCACACAAATATTCCGAACGGAGCTACACTCGGACCTAAGAAACATGCATGTCAAAAACTATCATGCAACACAGCAACACAAAGATAGTTTTAGGAACTGGAAAGCAAATTTACCGCTAGTTTTCATGCTAAAGTTATAAAATAGTAAACAATAAAAAATGCAAGGCAGGTTATGTAAGTCAATCATCATGCGATGCAGCATCGGTATTAAAAAATCACAACTTCAAGGCAGCTACAAAACATTTTATAAAAGTCATGACTTTTTCCAGAAATTCTTTTTCAATTTCTACTGCTGTGGTTAAACCTTTTCCGGTTTTCCTCTAAGAATGACAATTATTCCATTTAATATATTTTCATGTATTGATAAAAATGCTAACAGCTACTAAACATGAACATTTTTATGAGTTATTTTTAAAGTATGAAATGTTTTATGTATTATTTGTGCCACTGTGTAAATGTGGCATAAGAACAGTCTGTGTAACCATCTCATGTTGGCGGAACAAGTGCAGTTTGTTAACTACAAGAGAAACCAAATCAAATCACTTTAGTTTTAATGTTTAGGTTCAAAATTAATATTTTTTTAAACAATTATTTAAATTCACTGATTTATCCATATTATGATTTAAATTCCCTGACAATTCACTGAAATAAAATTTTATAAGAAAATCCCTAACTTTTCTAGGTTTTCCTTGCTTGTAGCCACAATGAATTTGAAATAATTTCCGAGGGTGGGAATCGTAACGGTTTGGACACACAAAAATAGGAGTGGTATCGGTAGACCATTACAAATAAATAAATAGATAACAAACTGCTCAATTTATAGAAATTGAAAGGAAGGCCCTCTTTCCAATAGAATAAACTATAAAACAGAGTTCATTTGGTGTTTAAGTATTTTGTACTGAATAAGGGGCCACTGGTACACCAAAAATAACAAATGTAAAATATTGTTTTAAATCAAGTGAATATTAATATTTTATTTACTAGAGATGTTGAACTCTTTGAATCTTCGAAACATTAAGTAGATTCAATAATTAAAACAAATATATTCAGATTTGAGGTTTTTTTTAAATGTTATGAGTGTTATTGTTCTAGGGAGCTATTATGACACACTAGTGGTAGTGGTTAGACTAGTATTGCAAAATGTACGATCTGGATACTAAATATATTATAATTTCAGCACCAATACAATACAATAATGGGGTATTTCTTAAAAATAATATCCTGGGAAGGCTCTGTTAGAGGAAAATTTGAATTGTAAAAAAAAGTTATTTAATAAAAGTTTCAATAAAAACACATTATGACCAAAATAACAACTTATAAATGAACTTAATTCTAAAACAAACACGACATCCAGACACTGGCAGTTAATTCATCACTGATTTCACCAATGATACATTTTTCGGCCATGCTGAGAATCAAACCCAGGATGCTTAGTTCAGTAGACAGACACGCTACCGACTGAGCTTAGGTGTTTAACTATATAGTTAAAAGAAAATCTGAATGGATTACCAGTCTAGCGGCGTAAAAGTATAAAAACCACCAGATATTTCTATCTAATTAATCTAACTACTCATAATACTTCACATTGTTTAGCATTAGTACATTTAATTAAACTATCATACTTGCCTGAATATAGTATAATCACATACATAATACGACCTTAAAATTTTGAAGGTGTTCTACATGAAAAATAAAAAGTAAATGGGCTGTGCATATAATATGAGTACAGTTTTCGAGAGGACATTTTTTAGGAGAAAAACGTCAAACTATATTCCAGCCAATAGAATAATTTCTATAAAATTTATTCACGAATTGAATGGGTGTAAAAATTAAAATAAGAACCTATTCTGACCTATTTACAACACAGCAACTTAATCCTAGACCATTTATTTACAGCTTGCAAAATAATAATAATAATACTTTAAAAAAAAGGAAAATCCGAAACTCGGTGATGAGATTTTCAGTCAATGCAGAGGAACCTAATAACAGGTCAATTACCTACTGAACGAATCATGGTACAAGGATATTTAACCAACCCTTTTATTAATAAAGCACAGTAATTATTAACAATATTAGTAAAAAAAAAATCCAAAGAATCTAGACTACCTTTTGAAGTACCATTTCCCAACTATTACTTGCAGACCAAAACTTTTACTAACAGTTATGAGGTTAAAAAGTGCACACACTCAGATGGAATGATAAGGGGACTTACAGCAAACCTACTGGTGTCTTGCCTAAGGGACATGACATTTTGAAATCCGTACGGCGCCGCGCAACTCGGACACGGTTCGATGAGACTGCAGAGAAACAAAATAATGAGTCTTGTGTCGAGCAACCCAAGTGAAGGGTTTGCTAGGTTAGCAAGGAAGTCTTTAAATAACAAACTAATAGTTGCTTGGCTGCTGAAAAAAAAAATCATTGGCACATGACAAGGGTTCATAAACGCAGCTTGCGATTCGGTTGATCCTCTAAAAGAATCTAGGCCGCATGCTGAGACTACTTGGAACAAAAGCATACCATGCTGTCGCTTCATGGAGAGGTTCATACTCTTCAGCCCTGCTCCAATGAAAACATTCAAAATATTAACAGAAATATAGCTACTAAGGAAAATTTAAATACGGCATAAATCAAAGATAATGTACAATTAATATTAAATAAACCAAGGTCTATTAAGAAATATTTATAGAAACGTTCATATATCAAACTTTTGAAGCATAGACATACAAGTATTTTATTCCAAATTTATATTAAAAAAAAAGAGAGAGAGAGGCACAATATAAATGCAATATGTTTGTGAAATAGTTCTAATAAAATTTGTTCATAGAAAAAAATAAATAAAAAAAGAGACTACTAGAGAAAAAGAAGCAATAATTCAAGATATATCAGAAATTGAAACTACTATAAATTCTAATGTCATACATATTTGGAATAAGGTACAGGAAAGGTGGATAGAAAACAGATAAAAGGAACGAACACAATATGGCTTTGACAATGAAAGGAACAAAGTTCACACTTTACATTGCTGCCACTGGACAAAGAGCTGACAACTGCCTCTTAAAGAAAATTGACCATTACCGCCCAATCCCCCGACCTAGGTTTCATTCTATTGGAACTCATCAGGAGGGAGTGTAAAAGACGCAACTGTTGTGTTAGTCCTTTTACATGTTCCTATCATTCTTTACCAATTTCTTTTTCTCTCGCTCCCTCCCCCCTTTTTAGGAAGTTATGTTGCACGTTTCCCACTCCCTCTGACTGAGTTCTTAGAGAAGGAAACCTATGTCAGGGGAATGGGGGTTAACGACCAATTTTCTTCAAGAGGCAGCCATTGGTAGCAGTGTAAAGGGATGTCTTCTTTTCATTATAAAAGCCATATTGTGCGTGTTCCTTTTTATATGTTTCTATTAATCTTTTCTGTACCTTCTTCTAAATACGTATTAAAAAAGCAAAGAGATTTTTCTTAAGAGATAAATTATAATGAAAGTACAAGATGCTGATTTTTTCCCCCCATCCCATCATACTACCTGAGCATTGCATGTAAGACATTATGTAGCCGCATTTGTGTGGAGGGGGGTAGTGGGGAAAAATTTAGGACTTAGCACCCCCAGTACACAATGTCAGGATTTTAACGAATTATAAAATAAATCTTGTATACACAGTAAAACGAATTAAACCACAAGAATTACTGGTCTGGAAAGTTTCAGGGTCAAAATTAATTTTATAAGAAATAAAATAAAATGAATATAAATTTCTAGGGGTGTGTGAAGTAAACTTTTTCAATTCAAAGCAAAGTCAAATAGAATAATATAAGATATTCCCAAAGCCGAATAAAAGTTTGACTATTTAAAAAAAAGTTTAATGGATGATACAAATATTATACTTTGCATAACTATGTATATTTATGTAGTAAATATAATCTATAAAATGCTTTATTTCAAATATAATTAATATATTTAATCTTAAAATGATAAATCAAGCCATCACAAAATGTAATTTAACTATTGGGTGACCTAGTGGTCTAGGGGGTAAGGTGTCAGACTTCTATGCTGGAGGTCCAGGGTTCAATCCTCGGTCTCGACACAGATTTATCTGATTGTCAAACCCTTCCTTCACATCTGACAAGATGTGTATTAATCACAGCTTGTGAACGTGTGGAATGCCAGGCCTCCACCGTGGTTCGGATTCCATGTTAAACTGTAGGTCCTCCATTTTATCCCACAATCATCCTACCATTACACATTAGCGAAAGTGCCTACAACCCAAACGGGTAATAATACGCGGTGCTAATAATAATAATCTAATTATTTTAGATCTTTTTATGCAAAATGTTAATTTGTGATAGAAATAACAGAAGAAAATGAATTTTTTTTTTGTTAAAAATGTATATTTTAGCTTTAAATATCTTTTTGGCGAAGCTTAGTAATTTTTCAAATTTAGAATCTTACTTTCGAATCGAAGTTTAAGTGAACAAATATTCAAAGAGAAATCAAATTTTTTTGAAACTTTGCAAATCCCTCTTAATTTAATTTCCATAGACACAAAATACTGAAAGAATACTTTAAATTATCACCCTATAAAAATGATAAATAAATTCATCAAGAATACAAATATAATATAAACATAGTTAAAACTTCTATGCATTGCAGAAATATAATTTGCGCATAAGCAGCACTATGCGAGCAGGCTCATATTTATATGGTTCACATTATTGGTGACACATCACAAATATGGAAGAGTTTTGAAAGAAAGAAGCAAGAATCGAGCTTATACATTTGCATGGAAACAAAATGAAATCAAGTGTAGAGAAATTACAAGGTCAAATACAACTCAGCTCTACACATTCATTCACAATATGCTTTTCCCTCAGTTATGATATAAAAACCTTTTTGTGCATAACAAAAAGATAAGTTTCCTTGCATATAAACTTACCAAGGGATGGCATCTTCCTTGAGGTTTTAGGAAATATTGAATTCTAAGTTGTTGTTTTTAAATCTATAGTTTTTATTTATTTTGGCAAAAAAAAGTTGTGTTCTTTTTCTTTCTACCTTAAGAAGACAAAATATAAACAATGATTTTGATAGGAAGCCCACTTTTGACCACCAATATTTATTGAATGTTCCTAAAATTCGTCATTCTAAAAATATGTATTATTTGATTAATTAAAATTGAATTTCATATAAAAAGTTATAAAACACTTCCAATAATACTTCCTTTTGGATTAATGTATAATTTCTCTTTACATTTACAACTAAACTGACCAAGAATATAAATACATTAAATGCAATCAATAATTATTGTAATATCTTTTTCCCCTGCTATAGTGGTAACATGAGTTTCCAGTTTTCAGATAATGAATTTCCTGTGAAAATAAAATAGTATATGATAGAGTTTAGCTTGCAGCGATGCATAAAAGAATTTGAAAGCTAACCAATTGTTTCCATTACCAACAAAATATAAACATCATTGTGACATTCACAAAGGAAATTTGTCTTTGCAGCAATACAGCAAAATACAATATGCATTTCATGGCAATAGAGTTAGCTGTAAAGGGGAAAAAAAAATACAAGGCAACACATTAAGATTTGCACCAGAACCAAACAATAACATGACAAACAAAACAAACGTAACTGCGCTGGAATGAAATAGGTCGCAGAGGTCAGCTCAACTTACGGAGAAGTTCTTCTCAGCTTCATTCAAACGCATGTGGTTGCGGAACCCGTATGGAGCAACACAGCCTTCACACGGAGTTTCTAGTCTACAGAGAATGTATAGGAAAAAAAAAAGAAAAAAAAAGGAAAGTGAATTTAACAATAATGTTGAAAACGACTGGTATTTTAAAAACTGTATCAGTTTTCTTAGTAGTCTTTATACTTTTATGGACATTTTGAAGAAAAAAAATATTGCCAGCTGTCATGAAAAGAAACAAGATTAGGAATGAAGTCATCCGGGGAAATAGTTGGGGTCAGGGAGTACATGCGATAGTAGAGGAAGCAAGAGTGAGTTGGTATAGGAGTGTAATGAAAGAATACCAAAGAATAATGGAGATAAATTAGGTAGGACAAATATTGCAAGGGAGACTAAGAAAGAGATGTGAGGCGCAGGTTTCAGCAAGTGTGCATGTGAGAGGATAAGAATGGTGGAAGGACAGAAAGCGATGGAGGCATTTTATTAAGTTGACCTGGCCACAGGCTGAAAAAATTCATGATGATGATAATGACTATGTATAAGAAAATATGTATGAAATAAAGTGCACTTAACAAGTTATAATGCCATCAAATAAATATGGTAAGAATTGTATAAAAATAAATCCCAAGTAAAATCATTACCACACATTCACAAACACATCAATATTTCAAAGACACACTTGACATCTTGCTCGTGAAATAGTGGACTTGTTTCAGGCCCACAATTTGGAACAGTCCTCGATTGGTTAACCAACATTGTATAGTAAAACTATAAATATATATACAATGGAACGGGAAAATGCAAAATAAATCATTATTGGATACACCAAAAATTCTTGAGATGTATTTTTAGGCATTTTATAAACTTTTATTAGCTTATTAAAATGAATATCAAATTATTTTTTAATGCGAGTAATGGCCAATTATATAGATTTTGATCATAATTAATTATATTTATATACAAATACTTTTATTGAGTAGCAACCTCTTTTTTCATGTTCAATTGTTCTTACTTGACAGTTGCAATTTTTTTTATTAATATTTCTGGAACCAATCAAAGTTCTTATCCTATAAAATATCTTTCCCTCCACAAAAAAAGAAGTCAAATATGGCCGTTAGAATAGTCAAATTATCACCAAAGGCAGATATTTAAAATTTAAGAATTTGAAACCATGCCGTTATTTTTATATCTCTATATAAGTTACCACCTAAGATTAAGTAGATTATTTTTTTACGATTTTAAGCCGAAACATATCTTTTTATCAACAGACTTTTAATAGCTAAATCCAACTTTTTATCTAACAAAATCTTATTTTAGTAACCTCAAATCAGGTTTTTTTTTTTTTTGCTGAATACAATTTTTGAAAGAGACATCCCTACTCACTTCTTGGGCACAGTGCTGACATAAGGCATGACCACCTTGTCTACGAAGCTGCCGAAGCCAAGGCGGAAGTTGTTGGTGATACGCCTCATGCTCTCGGCCAGCAGATCACCGAGGTAGGACAGCTTGTCTTTGTCGTCCTCCATAGACTTGGACAGGTCCATGAGGTAGTACAAGTCCACAGGGTAGTCCTCCGCTTGGGCATAGTCGATGAACATCCTGTACTCCTCGTCTAAAGCATACATATCGACAAATATACACTTGGACAAGTCTATGAGGTAGTACGCAATGTGGTCTACACAATCAGTTCGTGGAGCTTGGTAATCCAGTACTGTAGTAACATTAAGAGGTGAGTGAAGTCGAATTGAATAATATCGTATAAGAAATACTCTCTAAGCCAAATTGATGTTTGAATGTTTTTGTTAGTTGTTTTAGACCTGAAAAATATGATATTATACTTATTTTTATAACTGTATGCACATAAATCATAAATAAAATGTTTCTTTGCATAATTGTTTGCTATATTTTGTTCTAATCTGATAATTCGAGTTATGATCCCAACTTGCAATTCAATTACTTCAATTTTCTTTTCATATTGAATTAATATTAATTTGTAATGTATCAACAACTCAGAATGGCAATAAATGACCATTAATTGTTAATTATAACTGTCAATAATTTTTTGGCATAGCTTTTGTAATTGACAAATCTGAAATTTTACTTTTGAATCAAGTTTAAAGCAAATTTGATGTAATTGAAGATTCATATACCCCTAGTTCTTTATGTTTATACCTCTACTTTTGTTCAGACTCTGAATTGTGTATGTGTGTGTGTGTGTGTGTGTGTGTGTGTGTATATATATATATATACACACACATATATATATGCATACATACACACAATTCATATATATCTATAGTAAAATGTTTACCGCCATTTTTGAGAGTTTCCTGCTGTTTTTGGGAGTTGGAAGGGAGCAATGATTTTAGATTTGCGGGGTACAAGTCGGCATTAGTTAAGTTAAAGCAGCCTCTATTAATAAAAAAACTGCGAGAGTTTGAGAGGTGCCGCTGAATTAAACCCTTGTTCCATATTTATTCCTACTCTAACCCACCAACCCACAAGGTAGGCCTTCAGTGTCGGCCAGTCTCAAAACAGACTAGGTAGCTACATTTAGTTCATCTTGTAAACAGTCCAATACTCAATTGTTTTTAGTCTTATCACATCACTTGATAACTGTAACAAATAACTTGGGGGCGGGGGGGTTAAGTATTATGTAAGCACATTTTTGGCAATTTTGACACTCCCCAACATTTTTGTAAACAAAAATAAGGAAATGCCGACCCCCACCCGCCTCTTTCTTACATCATATTTGTAGACTTTTTTTAATAATTTGTTCACAGAAATAATTGTTATTTTTTATGAAATTTATAAGCTGTTGGTAATTATTAGTGTTGAGGTGTAGATTAATGGTGTGAAATAGTTCACAGTAAACACTTCTATTGACTTTTTTTTTTACATTGTATTTAAAAATTTATAAAAAAAAATTTAATCTGATGATCAAGATCCCTGAATCCACGTCTCGACACTTCCATTTGGGGTGGCTGGGTTACTGCACCATTCTTGCCCGTCCCTCAATGTCTTACGAAATCATTGTTCTGAGCCCCCCCCTCCACCTTGTAAACAAAGCTAGCCCCTCCTCCCTAACCACCAAGGTGCTCACATGATACTCGAACGCCCCCCATTAGAGAAAACAAGTGTACTCACTTATCCTGAGCTTGAGCGACACTTTTTGCGGCTTGATCTGCACAGCCTCGTGGTAGTAGCTGGAAGATGAGCTGGAGGAGGAGGAAGAAGAACTGCTACTGGAAGACGAGCTCGAGGAAAAGTTGCCGCTGGCCTTCCTCAGTTTTTCGTTCCCTGTGGCTATGTAATCGTTGCTCGGATAGTACACGAAGCTCTCTTCGCACTCCACAAAGCGGGTCGCTGACGCATACTGGAAACATCGCTTCTTATCGCCGACATCCTGGGAACACAACACAATGAAGGGACCCGCTATAAGGGATGATGGCTTTGTTAAAAAAAAAAAAAAATTGGGCATTTTTTTAATAATGTTTTTACCTGTCTTTCTTAGATCAAATGGATTTATAAACGTAATCTAACAATACATATATTACAAATCATTCGGAACTCTTTTTGGATCATAGGTAGTTTGACCAAACCTGCATCTGTAAAGACACGGAAAATTCGCAAGACCAACTTTTACTTAAGAGTATTAAAATGTATATCAAAACCTTTGTGAGATTCACCGTAGCAGCTCTGGATTCATAATATATGCGTCAAACAAAGCAAAATGAAGTACTTTCGAGAAATGAACCACTTGACCTTTTAAATGGGGTGAGGGGAGTGGGGGGTGTGAGAGGGAGAAGTACCCTCCTCATATAATTATATACTTCAATCAAAGAACATGCGTAAAATATGTGTTTGAACCTGCTATTATGATAGCCATATTGTGACCAAGTACAGAAGAAAAATAATCTTGACTGGGTTGGCCGCTTTCAAAAATTCCCTCAAACAAAATATTATTTCTAAGCCAATCTTCTTTATGATTTTGTAAATATAACCAAACAATTGTTTATACACAAATGTTGGGATAATTGTATGAATGGATGGAGATAATATAGCTAATACAATTTAAAATTTGGTCAAATTATAGCAACTATTGTTGTTATAGATAGTGCATTGGGTTTAGAGGCGTGTCAACACGAATGTTTATTTGCGACTGAACAAATAATTTAAACACAAAGTTTATAAAATAAAGTAAGCAAGTTAAAAATAGAATTAAACTAATAAAAGAATCAATCACCTCGTGTAAATAAAAATGGTGTACCGTTTTAGATAAAAAATTGTGCATAGATAGGTTATGGTTGACACGACATGTAGCATAAATGGAAGAAACTAGAACTATGTTCATCAAGGTATTGACTAGCAAACCTAGCGGGAAGAGACCAGTGGGAGGAACTAGACACAGATGGGAGGATAACATTAGAATGGACCTAAAAATAGGGTGTGATGAGGTGGACTGGATACAACTATCTCAAGATAAGGATTGGTGACATACTTTTGTAACTGTGGCAATACATTCTGAGCTCCTAATATCATATATTAAGTAAATAAGAATAGATAAAAACACTGTATAAATAAGAACCAGGTATGAATAATGCATAAGGATAAATATTTGCAAACATGATGGCATTAGAGGAGTAATAAAACATCATTATATATCCCTTATTTTAAATACAGTAGCCCCATGGCTTCTTTGGTGCTGACTGACAGCATTGAAAAGTTACCAAACCAAATTATGTATCCCTACGCCGAACCAAATGATCTGCAAAAACATATGTTAAGCAGCTGTCACTTCTGACGGTCAAAATTTAGGTATATACCTGAATGTTGACTGTCAGAAGTGTCAGCTTTGAGCTGTCAGTCAGCACCAAAGAAGCCACGGGGCTACTGTATATGATGTTAAAACAACACCAAATTACCGGCTGAGAGCACCAGGCGCATGTGGGCGTCCGTATGCACTGACTGCAGGTCTGCTGCATCGTGCAAGGATTCTGAATCTTGGCATCCTCCGCCAACACCACCGCTGACAGGAGGGAGAGGGCGGTCCACATCGGCCACCAAAGCATTCTGACGGCTGCCACTAACACCACCTGCGAGAACCAATACCAACACATATGTCATCTTGGCATCTCACAGTGAAGGTATACCCAATTTAAATTATTATTATTATTATTATTAGAACCGCGTCTTACTACCCGTTTGGGTTGTACGCACTCACGCTAATATGTAATGGTAGGGTGATTGTGAGATGAAATGGAGGACCTACAGTTTAACGTGGGATCCGAACCATGGTGGAGGCCTGGCATTCCCCACATTCACAAGTTATACACCAATAAGTTAGTAAAATTATATAAATGTTGAAAGAAAAGACAAATGTATTTGTAAGATGCACTTCTTATGAAGAGTGTATTGTATTTTATAATCTGTCCAACACGAGAGAACTACCTACACTTTTGGGGGAAAACAAAACAATAACATACCGATATATTCCGCCTTTGTTTGGCGACCATTGCAATTCCCTCTTCCTACACACTTCAAGTGGGTCGCGGGTGTAACCAGATACGCCCTTCATTGGTCCAGTTGTATATACAGCCCAAACTACACCAGCACAGACCTATACTCCATTCACGGTAGGAATTACTCTCTGAAAGGTCTTTTTTCCTACCAATACCCTACTATATAATAGATTTCTGGTAGGAAAAAAGGCCTTTCAGAAAACAATTCCTACGGTGAACAGACTTTACACAGCTTCCGTGACCTTGCACTTGTATTCTTGACACCTTGGCTCAGCCGGTAGCGGGTCTTGTCTTCTGAGCTTGGGTGTCGTCGAATTCGATTACCGACGTGACCGAAAAAAAAAAAATTTTTTTTGTGAAATACGCGTCTCTTCTTTTCCCAGTGATAAATTAACGGCCGGGGGTAGGGTGTTTTATATTTAAGTTATTTTTTAAGTCAGTCTGTTCAGGAAGTTCTCTTTAAATACCTCAAAATAAAACAAATATACAAGTTTTCATAGGAAGGGTCTTTAAAAAAATAAAAACTTTTTTTTTAGGAAAACCATTATAACATTTTACTTTACTATTGTTGTTATAACCCGCCTCGGCGGCGTAGTTGGCTGACGCGCTAGTCGTGTTGAGCTCGACTGCCGAGGACGGGGAGATCGAGGTTCGAATCTCAGTCGGGTGAACTGGAAGTGATTTTTCTTAAACGGTTTTCCACTCTCCCTCCACCCAGATGCGGGTTCACTTCCTCTAACTCAACCTTCACAATTCCTAATTCATTAGCGTAATTAGTACTTAAGCGTATAACCCGAACGGGTAGTAAGACGCGGTGCTAAATAATATAATATTATTGTTAATATGATCTATAAAAATAGATAAAAAATTAATTTATAAATTAAACAGTTAATAGAAAGTATACGTAGAGTGTTAAGTGAAATTGCCAAACATAAACCTATATAATTAAATATAATTTTGGTGAGGAAACATAGTATAAAATACGAACATTTATGTAAAATTATAATGCAGCATCAACTAAAATATAAATCTCAAACGAGTTGAGAAAAAGTCTAAAACATAAGTTGACACATTAAAATAGTAATACAAAAATATAAGATACAATATAGTGTACGAATAATGTTCGTAAGTCCAGTTACGTTGATAAATAAAAATAAAATAAAAAATTAGGTTAAGAACTGCCAAACAATTTAAATGAAGTGGTTAAGTAACGTAGAATAATCCAATTCTCATCTGTGTCTTTGTTCCATTACTCCTTTTTGATATCGAGCACTGGGAAAGAGGCTGGATGGATCACGACTCCTTTACTTTCAACCATTTTCTAGAATGTTTTCTAAAATGTTATTATTGTTATTCATCAAAAGTGACGGCTGCAGATCACAAAACCTCCCGTGGCAAGGGGACTGCGTTAATATGATGTTATAGGCTACAAGTGCCGCCTCCTTCAACCCAATCATTCACCCACAGAGTAGATCTCAAGCCGCCACTGTGGAAAATGTCCATCAACCCTCCCCCCCAATATTAAAAATACGTCCCACGATGACAAGAGAAGATATATTCTGAGCCAGAGACGATGCTGGCAGGTCTGGGACTAAAACATCCCAGCTCTCCAATGTGTTCCAGCCCCAAAGTCTGAACTATGTATATCGCCTGCCACCCCCACCAGCACCCAGTCGCCGGACAAGTACACTCAGAGAAACACTATTTGATCGGGCACACTCGTGATTTATTATTATTTAGCACCGCGTATTACTACCCGTTCGGGTTATACGCTTTAAATACTAATTACGCTAATGGATTAGGAATTGGGAAGGTTAAATTAGAGGAAGTGAACGGGATTCGAACCTCGATCTCCCCGTCCTCAGCAGTCGAGCTCAACACGGTGATTTAATACTTGATAAAAAATATTTGTCTAATTAACCGAGATTAATTCACAATTAGTATTTTTTTAACACATGCGTTACCCAGTTCGGTGGCCGTAGGGTCTAAGGCGCTATTATCGCAAAAGACTTTACTGCCGAAAAACTTGGAGATCAAGATTCGATACCGGTAGGGTGTACTGAGGAAGGTTCTTCCTAAATTGTTTTCCACTCTCCTTCCAAACAAATGTGGGTATACTTTCTCTAAATTCACCCTTCTTAATCCCAAACACATTGGTGTAGTTAGTACATTGGCGTAAAACTAGGAGGGGTAGTAAAACTCCATGCTAATAAAACAAAATCTGGTCTACGGCAGACCCTGCGTTAGTGACACATTCAACCACCTAGCGCTGTGGTCGATACGTGTGTTCGCTAGAAAGACAATGTTCCGTCTCACATATTTCGGCATGCATAGATTTGAATTTGTATGGAACTACATACAACAATGGGATGCCGGATCGAGGTGGTGTGTCGCCGGCTGTACATGAAATGTGTTCAGCGCATGCGCGGGGCTTGGCGAAGCTAACAAGGCATCGCCTTGTGTCTTGTTGACTGAGCCGTCTGTTGCATTAAAAAGATAGCGGCGGATAACGAAACATTCAGATAAAGATTCGTTTGAGATAAAGAGGAGTCGACTCCATAAACCACGTGACACTGCTCAGAGGGGGGGCTTTAATGTCTACATAGTGTTACATGGAGGGAGCTCTAATGTCTACATAATGTTACATGGGGGGAGCTCTAATGTCTACATGGTGTTACATGGGG
>CABFVX010000170.1:166911-190468 GCA_902151425.1 Timema shepardi | reverse complement strand
AGTTTAACGTGGAATCCGAACCACGGTGGAGGCCTGGCATTCCCCACATTCACAAGATGTCTTGTCAGAGGTGAAGGAAGGGTTTGGTAATCAGATAAATCTGTGCCAGGACCGAGGATTGAACCCCGGCCGCCAGCATAGAAGACCGACACCTTACCCCTAGACCGCCAGGTCACCTACTTGTAATAATAGACCTAACGGAATAAGATCTGTTAACAGTCCAATTTTCATAGGAAGGAACATATCTAACAACGAGAAAAATTACTATAAAATATTTTCACGTATTCATACGTAAAGTCATGAAATGTGCAGCTGTCACTTTTAATAAATATAATAAATACATAAAATAACACAAACTAAATCGTGAAATGTTATTAAGTATGGACACAAAAAAAAGTTTGTATTTTTTGAATCTAGAAGGCTTACCCCAATATTCGTGTCTGTTTTAACGAGCAGCGTGGTGAATCGAACTGTGGACCTCCGAGTACACGCACGGCGAGAAAGCGGTTCCTACCGTATCAAACCCGACCGACGGTATGGACTAACTGGCATCCTTTCTGTGCCAGTCTATGACTAATCTGAGCGCGCACAACATATTCCCGAGAAAACTTGACGACAAACAAGTGGGGGGAAATGTTAGAAGAATTAAGTCATTTGTTGTCTTATCGGTGGATGTATTTCCGCCGCCTGCGATGAAGGAAGGTGTGAAACCTCACTTGATAGGAAGAGAAAGAAAACATATATTTGTTGTTTTGGGTTAAGAAGTTGGCTACAGTATTTATAAAACAGTCCAATTTGCATAGGAAGAACCTTATTTGAAAACATATTTTCTTTTTCACCACGTCTTACAAACCGTTCAGGTTATATATTTATTTTATTTTAGCACCGCGTCTTACTACCCATTTGGGTTATACGCTTTTAAGTACTAATTACTCTAATGGTTTAGGAATTGGGAAGGTTGAATTAGAGGAAGTGAACCCGCATTTGCGTGGAGGGAGAGTGGAAAACCATTTAGGAAAAACCACCCCCAGTTCACCTGACTGAGATTCGAACCTCGATCTCCCCGTCCTCAGCAGTCGAGCTCAACACGATTCAGGTTATATACTTATGAGTTAATTACACTAATGGTTTTTAGGATTTGGGAAGTTATATTTCTAGGGGGAGTACCCGCATCTGTGTAAAGGAATAGTGGAAAACCATTTGGGGGGGAGGGGGGGAACTCTCAGTACACTTGAACGAGATTCGAACCTCGATCTCCCTGTCATTGGCAATATAGTCTAATGCAAGAGTAGCGCGTTAGACCACGCAGCCACCGAAGTGGGTTAGAAATCTACTAGACATATTTTCATGTATTCATACGTTAAGTAATGTGATGTGCATCTATCACTTTTTTTTGTATTATCAATGTTTATAAAAAATAACCCAAATAATACTGTAAAATGTTATCAATGTTGAGACAAAAAACACCTTTTTGCATTTTCTAAAAGTTTCCTCCTTCGAAATTCTTGTGCTTGGTCTTTCCATTAGCAATATTCTCTCAATCCCCTGGCGAATTTGTTCCCCACTATTTCTCTCTATGCACAAATGTAGGTCACTTACTCTTAATGCTACAGTCATCATCCCCACTCGGTGTTTTAATACAGAAATGCCGGGAAAATTTTATTCTGATATCGTATATTAATATTTTGTATTGTGACTTTAAATGCCATAATTTTATGTTTATATTACAGTTAAGATGGTTTTGAGCCACACATGCTTAAACTTTGCAAACTTATTCGGGGAAAGCTGTGAAATTATGAACATTTTAAAATATTATTAATTATTTAGCACCGCGTCTTACTACCCATTCGGGTTATACGCTTAAGTACTAATTAAGCTAATGGATTAGGAATTGGGAAGATTAAATTTAAAGGAAGCGAACCCACATTTGCGTGGAGGGAGAGTGGAAAACTATTTAGGAAAAACCACCTCCAGTTCACCCAACCGAGATTTGAACCTCGATCTCCCCGCCCTCAGCGGTCGAGCTCAACACGATTAGCGCGTTAGCTAACTACGCCAACGAGGCGGGTGATTTTTAAATAATTTAATACTTTTTCCCTCTTGCTTGGAAAGTAAAAAAAACGAATGAATGCTCTAGACTAAAGAGGAAGATCTTTATATCATATCGGTCATAAATTATTATTTTGTGTTATCATATCTATTGCTAATTAATGCTTGACAAATTGGACAAATATCTATTTATAAAGGTCGACCTTGTTGGTCTTAGGGTAAAGAGCTCGCCTCAGGACCTCATGTCCGTATGTTTATACCCAGCCGGGGTCGGCGGAAAAGTCCATAGCACAACTTTTTTAGGAGGGAAATTAAACTGTCTGTATAGTGTTGGATTGCTTTGACATTTTAAAGAACTCTGGAAGGTATGTGAAAAATACCTTTCCTGCACAAAATTGGTGGGCCTTTTTGCTCTTTTTCACAGAATTTCTTGTGTACCGATATAACGGTCGCTTCAGAAAGTGCACATTAAATAACTCAAATAAATAAAATAAAAAAGAATATTTGTAAAGGTTGGACAATAATAACTTGCATCAAGTTGCAGATTAATCAGAATATTATTATTATTATCACCGCGTCTTACTACCCGTTCAGGTTATACGCACTTACGCTAATGTGTAAGTGTAGGGTGATTGTGAGATGAAATGGAGGACCTACAGTTTAACGTGGAATCCGAACCACGGTGGAGGCCTGGCATTCCCCACATTCACAAGATGTCTTGTCAGAGGTGAAGGAAGGGTTTGGTAATCAGATAAATCTTTGCCGGGACCGAGGATTGAACCCCGGCCACTAGCATAGAAGTCTGACACCTTACCCCTAGACCGCCAGGTCACCCTAATCAGAATATTAGATACAAGATTACACCCAAACAATAAAATATATTGAAGTGCAGTTTTCTTCTTTCTTCATTTTACATTAAGGAAATTGGGAAAATTTAATAGTTTTTCATTTTTAAATTGTAACCAATTTTTAATTTTTTTTAGAACACGGCAAAACAGTTGATCATCGATCCCAATTCACCGTTTCCTAAAGAAGAATACAGGTTACTGTGGCACCCATATTTGATATAAAGTCCAAGTTGTTCACGGGTAGGTTAAGCTCTTAAGGAGAGATATATGGGATGTGAGCTAAGGGCAGTTTTTATAGCAAAAGATTTGTTTGGCCTAAATAAATAAAATATTGCTCCAGTGCAAACCTAGAGTTTAATTTTATTCAAATGTTGATATCAACAGTTGTTAAAATATCAGTCAAATGAGTATATCAACATTAGATGACAAAACTTTTTAAATGAAGAGAAAAAGTTGTCATTAAATTCCAAGACACCCTTGACAGATATTCAACAACTGTTGATATCACCATGTGAAGAAAATTAAACTAAACGTCTCTACTGAAGAAATATTTTATTTATTTTGGCAAAACAGATTTTCTACTATTAAAAGTGCAAAAACACTGCCCCTTTCTCATGTCCCCTACATCCCACACCTTAAGGCAGGAATGAGGCAGATTTGTTTAAAGTTTGTTGTGAAAATCATCCGCTGGGGCAGCTCGTAGTAGATGGGAAGATTGTGGTTCAATCCCAGTTGGGTGTACTGAGTGTTTTTTTTTTCAATGGTTTCCCCATGATTGATCTATGCAAATTTGGGTACGTTCCCTCTAAATTCAACCTTCCTAATACTTAACACAGTGTAATTAGTAAATTTAAATACGTTTAACGGGCAGCAAGACGCGGTACCAAAAAAATAATGAGAAAAATCAAAGAGTGAACTAGTGTAGTGAGCTATATAAAATCCTAAGAGTAGAAAAAAAACGGTTCACAGTTTTAACAAGAGATAAAAAAAGTAAAATAATTGAAGAATTTAGTAAAAAAAAAATGTGTCACTTGTTAAAATGTATTACATAATTAATAATTGTGAGTTTATTAGTAAGGCCTTTTAATTTTCATAGGTTTCTTCAATATCTCAAACATTTGTTTATACTTTTTTCACCTTTTTTTTCTAAGCATAAACGTTCTTCTCCCAGTAGAGTTAATTGCATCTTATTTGAAAGATAGAAAAGCTTTGTGTGAAAATTGGAATGAAGGCTAAATATCAGGCATAATGACAGTGACGGTATTCTTAAGTTTGGAATTGTGTCGTGTTTTTTAAGTGTCTATCCAAATAATTCTATAGCTATAGGGTTTAATAGCAGTACTTTAAATTAAATGTAGTTTAAATTGGAATAAATTAATAGGTATATTTAAACTTATGACCTAAACTATCATTGGATAGCTACTAAGACATGAAATGACTTGTATAATTATTATCTTATTTCTAAAAAAAAAGAAAAAAAATAGAAAGAAAAGAGGTAGGTATAAATTAAAAGCAAACCATTGATGGTGAACTCCCAACTATTAAATAATAACAAATCAATTATATAAAACTTATGTAGGCCAATATCTAATAGATTTTTTATTTGTTAATGTATTTTTTAATCATTAGACTTTGGTCCAGATTAAATATGAATAAAAAAAATTGTCATTGTTATTCAAGTGTTTAGCACCTTATCTTATTGATAAGATAGCCATGAATCTACATTTTAGACTATATATTTTCGACATACACAAGTTCACGAAACTTACTATTGTGGAATAGTAAATTGAGCTACTTACACAACGACTAGCTTACCTAACAAAACTTCATGTGGTCAAATCGAATTTCGCCAACCAAACACAAACACACACACCCCATTCAACACCGTAAAAGGCAAAATTCTCTCAACTTTCATCTGCAAACGGAAATGACATCACATACACCGCCTCTGCCAGAGACCATTAAAGATTGTTGATACTTGACTGCCAGGTTTGAAGACGTCCATGAAACAGACTGCTCCTAGTGAGGGACATCTAAACTAATTTAGTAATGACCAGTGGCCTCTATCAGACTGGCTATTAACTATTAATGCTACTATCGCACTGGCGGCTTTTGATATAACTATTTAAGCAATGCTTCTCTGGCTCACATGAAAGTTTATTAACTATTCTTTTTATTCATAAAATTTTACTTTGACATAATTTAAAAAAAAAACTATTAAAATTCTAGTCATGAAACCAATACCTCCTACAGCCGAGAAAATGACGTAGAATTGACCCACATCTCACCAATGATACATTTTTCGACCATGCCAGGAATCGAACCTGTGACCCTTAGCTCAGTAGACAGATACGTTACCCACTGAGCTAAGGTGTCGGGCTAAAGTTATGTTATTTATATGAGTAGATAAAACTATGTATTTTATGAAATGTTCTAATAAGTGTTCATAGTTTGTATCATTGAATTATATTGCCACCTTCTTTTGTTCAATTTATTTATCCAACCTTATTTAATAAGTAATATTAAACATAAGAATAATAATTTTACAGTTCAATGCAAGGCAAGTAATCGCAATACAAAAAGTCGCTAAGCATATTTTTACTTTAATCGTTCTTATACAGGT
Source organism: Timema shepardi (assembly GCA_902151425.1). Lineage (NCBI taxonomy): Eukaryota > Metazoa > Arthropoda > Insecta > Phasmatodea > Timematidae > Timema > Timema shepardi. The sequence goes on along the minus strand of CABFVX010000170.1, from coordinate 184,948 downwards.
AATCAATTTTTTCAATATTATAAATATTTGTCATCATTGAGGGTGCAAATTCCCAGTTTTTCCCTCTCATGGGTGCACCACCATTGGTTGTATTCCAAGCGTTGCTCAGCCATCTCTGAAAAACTTAAGGGGGCTACCTTTAAAGCTAAGATATAGCCAATCGTAGAATGGATCTTTGTTAATCAAATAATATAAAGCACACCCTCAATACAATTCTCAAATTACGTTTACTTTAAGTTGGAAGAGTTACTTATAGTACCTAAATTTTGACGAAATGGATTTATTAAAATTGCTAAATCCTTCCTTACATGTATACACATTTTGTCTGGTCTATCAAAACATCAAACAAACTAGACCGGGACATTTGGTGTATCAATCCCTGCCAGAAGCCACAAGTCAAATAAAGCTTATTTTATTACCAAAAATATATTTTTTAATATCAATAAGTACATATATTTTTAAACATATAATATTATTATTAAGACATCAATAGCATTCAATAGTATTTGTACATGATCACATATCAAAGTTGCAATTCTTTTACATATACACAAACAATTTTCAAAAGTTTAAATTATTTAAATGCATTGTGTTTATCAAAAGTTTTATGAACCTCTTTTTCAAATTGTAAAATTTCATCACATTTTTTTTTAATTTCACACCATTTAAAGTAAAAATCGTATTATTTGAAATATAAATGCTATATTTAACACAATTTTTCCTATTAGTTTCTTAGAAATTGAAAGCATTATAAAAATAAAGAAAAATAACCATCATCAAAGTAATATTTCAATAAGTAGTAAAATGACATGGGAATCAAACCTGGGCCCCTTTGATTGTAAAGCTAGTGCTCCTGGATTCTATTACCGTGTCCAGGTGTAATTTTGCAACAGATTGAAATACAATGTCATTTGACGGCTGTATCCATAACACAAATCTCTCCTCCTTCATTGTTAAAGTCGCTGCCGTTTGATGAGTTGGTAGTAGCGCTTGTGGAGATTCTTTAGTTCCTCGTGTGTACCCTGTTCCACTATGCGGCCCTTGTGGATAACTGCGATACAATCCGCGTTCTGGATTGTGGACAAACGGTGGGCTATGGTTATACATGTTCGTCCTTCTCTAGCTCGATCCAACGCCTCCTGAACCACCTGCACAGACGAGCAATCCACGCTGCATTCACTTTACAAAGCTATTTACCATTGTTCTGTACGTAAATGAAGAGCTATCATGTTAGTAAACCTGGACCTCGAAATGAGTGTGTAGATGCGAGGGATTTAGGTACCATACAAGCAGTTAACAGTTCCAACTTTATTCAAATTTTATTGATACTTTAGGGAAAACCTCTTTACATTATTATTAGCACCGCGTCTTACTGCCTGTTCGGGTTATACACACTTACGCTAGTGTGTGATGGTAGGGTGAGTGTGAAATGAACTGAAGGACCTACAGTTTAACGTGGAATCCGAACCACGGTGGAGGCCTGGCATTCCACACATTCACAAGATGTCTTGTCAGCAGTGAAGGACCTCTTTGCCTCTTTACAAATGTTGGGGTATATTTATATTTATGAAATAAAGAACATGAAAGAAGGATAGTAAGTTATGTTTGCTGTGTTTCACAACCCCTCCTGATAAGTTCTTTACTTTTCACCAATCACGGTTTCCAGCCTATGGTCCGGGTCAGTTTTTTATTCAAGCCGTATATTATCCATTACTGGCTTGCTAGGCCTATCGTAGCTTCATATACCTTATGATCTAACTTCAGACTAGGACAGGCACAACATCCAATCCTCGGCCGTTAACTTATCACTATGTAAGGGTAAACCGACATTTCACCGGTGATAAATTTTCAGCCATGCCAAGAATCAGACCCGGGACCCTTAGCTCAATAGACAGACATGCTATCGACTGAGCTAAGGTGTCGGGTTCCTGAGAAGTTCTGATAGAACAAAAATTAAGATCGAGGGATTTAATGAAATGAGCAGTTTTCTCGAAGAGTTTGACGTTACCAATGGCGGCAATGTGAGGATTGTTATTGTAAAAGCCATAATGTGTTTGTTCTTATCTCTCTTTCCTGTGCCTTCTTACATGTATGATAAAATAATTTAACTGGAAAATAACTTAAGCAAATTATTGTTGAGACTATATTAAATCTTAAAAAAAAAACTTGACAAAAATCAATTCTAGTGTAAACAAAATAAACATCAAATTTACCTTTTCACTCTCTGTGTCAAGAGCAGACGTGGCCTCGTCCAACAACAAGATTTTAGGGTCCCTTACCAGAGCTCTCGCTATGGCAACCCTCTGTTTCTGTCCCCCGGAAAGTTGTGTACCCCGTTCACCAACCATGGTGTTGTATCCCTGGAAAAATATCAACGGGCCTCTTGTAGTCTTTAGATTGACACCTGGACATGGAAATCAAAGACAGGACTTTTGAGTTAGAACGCCAATGACCTTAACACTGAGATATCCAAGAGTCATTCTTCACTCAGCCCGTAGTACTTGAATAAAATAGTAATATTCTTGCATGTCTATGCAGGTACATTTTTTTTAGTCAAAGATAAGTGTTCGGTTAGTATCCTTTAATACAGTAATAAGTGTAAAAGCCCACTATCAGATGGGTTGTCATTTGTTCTATACTTCACCACACCAAGCCCTTTTTGTTTCAGTGTAATACTCACCAATATTAAATACACAAACTAAGAGTAGAGCACGAGATACATTCTGCAATGCATGAGTAAACCCAGACAATTAAAAGTGAACTATTTTAATTGACTTAACAATATTATATTTGGAAGAAGGTCTAGGAAAGGTGGATAGAAACACATAAAAGGGGGGACAAACACAATATGGCCTTTACAATGAAAAGAAGAACACAGTTCACACTTTACACTGCTGTCACTGGACAAAGAGGTAATGGTTGCCTCTTAAAGAAAATTTATCTTCACCGCTCAATCCCCTGACCCAGGTTTCATTCTATCGGAACTCATCAGGGAGGAGTGTGAAACACGCAACGCAACTTCCTAAATTTCTTGTCCTTAAAAATGTGTTTGTGTGGTTTTTAGTGTTATATCTAAACCATTTCTACTCCAGTATCACCTAGGTAAGTGTGCTGGATATCCCTCCTAATTTAAACCTAAATTTATATCGTGACTCATCAGGGAGAAAATAGAGAATTGTATATTACTATCTATGTGTCCTATCATTCTTTACAATTTTCCATTTACTCCATTTTCTCCTTTTGTGATTTTTTTGTTTCCTCTTTTAGGAAGTTGCGTTGCGGGTTTCACACTCCTCCCTGATGAGTTCCGATAGAATGAAACCTAGGTTGGGGGATTGGGCGGTCGCAATCAATTTTTTTCAAGAGGCAACCATTACCTTCTTTGTCCATTGGCAGCAGTGTAAAGTGTGAACTGTGTTCTTCTTTTCATTGTAAAGGCCATATTGTGTTTGTCTCCCTTTTATATTTTTATGTTTCTATCCATGTTTCTATCCACCTTTCCTATACCTTCTTCCAAATATAATACAATTACCTCATAAAGCGAAAAGAGGTTTTCCTTATTGAGATAATTGACTTAACAAGTAACATTTTGACAAAAACTCCATCTGCAACAATTCGAAAATATTAGTAAACATTTATATTTGCATGAAACCCCACCAGAACATATTATAAAATGCAATAATGCATTGAGAAAGAGTTATTTTTTTTAAATTCCAAACACATTTCACCACATAAAAAAACACAGAGTTATTATGAAAATTTGAGTCAACATAAAGTAACACAGTGTCTGGACTAGCTTCTGACCAGCTTCAATGGCTGAATGGTCTTAGGCTGGGGTCGACAAAGTTTGAGCACGATCAACCGGTCGATCTCGCAGAAATTTTTAGTTGATTGTGTAAGAAAATTATATCACTATGAGAAGGCAAACTTACCTTGTATCATTCCACTATGGTGTAGCTAATATTTAGGGCCATAGTGTAGTTCATCAAGGTAATACTGCTGCTGTTCAAGGTAAACTGAGTGTACAGTTTATGTATTTTCTCTAATGGCAGGGGCATAAGTATTGGAGGAAATATTGAATTTAAGGAATTATTAAAAGATGTATAGAAACAAATAATTAAAAGTAGAGTGGAGAAACGAAGGGTGATCACAAGACCTTTGAGAAATATTGCAACCCCCCCCTTAATATCTATAAGGTGAGAGAGGCAGTAAGTTAGGTAAAAGAGTTACCTGAATGAACATAATGATTTTATTGAGTCAAAAAACAATAACAAAGTGAAGCAAACATTCAACACTGCGTGAAGCGCGCTTTTCCGTCCAACGCGGATATCAAATACAATAAAAAGGTAAACACAAACGTTACCTCCTCAAAACAAATTAAGTTACATTAAACTCATCAAAAGTAACGGTCCGGGATCTCAGTGACATGGTCTTTGGTTTATGGTTCTTTGGTTACTTCGCTAAATTGATTAGTTCCTAAACTGGTTACTCTAGCGTTATAGTTATCCACCCTAAGTATAAATATATAACTTTCTTACAGGCGCCCGTAGCAAACGTGACGTCATAGCAATGACACGAGGCCACAACGTAATTATAACCTATCAACTCTAGGCGTTTAACTTGGCGAACAAGGTCGAGTCCAGAAACAGCCATAATTGAATATAACATTAGCCGGGTTTCGAACCCAGGTTACAACTAATATTGGCACACATATGAATTACAAATAAATGGGGCTCAGACCCTGAATATAAGTGGTGGCGAAAGCAACGGTCTAACTTCCAGCCGCGATAAGCGCGTAGCATAGTCAAACTTCAAATAAAGATAATTTAATAACAAAGTCCAAATAGTAATTTAGAAAGAATTCCCCCCATGACGCCGAAATAGTAATTTTGTAGGATGATAATATTCCCCGAAACCCAGTCGCTGCCCTCACCTCTTATCCTCAAGCCGGTGGGGTAGTAAGTGACCTGAGATCCCGGTGCCGCTAGTATTTATACGAAATATAATTCTCAGAAAGGGGGGCGGATCGAAGGAAGGGAAGGTTGGAGAACATTACAAACAAGGGGGGAGGTGAAGTTCAAGGCGCATATCGAAGTACGTAGCACCTTCGCGAAGCTTCGGCGAAGGCGGAAACGGAACTCTTCTTTCCATTTTCTTTGCTGGCCGAACACGTGGTCGAGCTTCGTTGCGGCCTGGCGTAGACACACCTTCAGTCGGCTTGTTGTATTTGGCGAGAGCGGAGGTCGCTGGTCAAGCTAGTGCCGCGTGTTGAGCCAGTTGGCTGTCCCAGTTAGCTGTCCCAGTTGGCTGTCCCAGTTGGTGAGTGTTGTTACAATGTAAGTTGTTACAATATAAAAGTCGATCAGGGTCCCCAAAAGTTTGCCAACCCCTGGTCTAAGGCATCATGCAATAAGGCAATAGACACAACTGTCGATGATGGGGAGATCGGGGTTAGAATCCCAGTCCAATAAGCTGAGTGTGGTTTTCCACTCTACCACCACGCAAATTTGAGTACACTTCCTCATACCTAACACATTAGCATAATTAGTACATATGAGTATAATCCAAGTAGTCAGAAAGATGCGATTATAGACAAAACCACAAAAACAAAATTGTTACAACTTTCAATAAAGGAGTAAATACTATTCAGAGCTTCTGTATTTACCTCAGGTAGACCAAGAATAAAGTCATGAATGTTGGCCTTGCGTGCTGCCTCCTTAATATCGGCAAACTTCACAACTTCCTCCAGGGACCCATATGCTATATTATCTTTTATACTGCAGTCAAATAGGACCGGTTCTTGGGTCACTAGTCCGATATGACTCCTCAGGTAGGGTAGGTTCAAAGTTTGGGTGTTAAAGTCGTCCACAGTCTAGAAAAACAAAAATTTGTAAAGGAGAGTAAAAACACTGTTAAAAAGTTTTTGGACATTTTTCTTAAAAGTAATCCAACAAACTCACTCTTGCGGTATCTTGGGATTTCAATTATGGGAGTGTCAGAGTTCAAATACCGATAGGTTGTACTGAGGTTGATTTTGACTAAATAGTTTTCACAAGAAAATGTTGGAAATGACCGCAAGGGAGGCTAAGAAAGAGATGGGAGGAGCAGATAACAGAACGTGTTCAAGTTAGAGGAGAAGAATGGGGGAGATTAAAGGAGGAGGAATGGTGGAAGAAGAGTAGAGGACTAAACTGACCCGGCCACCGGATGGAAACAGTTGATGATGGTGGTGGTTTTTCACTTTCCCTCCACAAAAATGCAAGTAAACATCCTCTAAAATCATCTTTCCTCTTCTATGACACATTAATTTAACTAGCACATTTGCGCACAACCCAAATGGGTATTAAGACACAGTGTCGAAAAGAACAATCCAACATATATTCAGTTTAATTTTGTGGTTTATTGAATACAATTAAAAGTGATTTGAATATCACATTATTCAACTACTTGTGAGAGGACTAAAAATATAAAAATAAAAGAAATAGCAGTTTGTGTTTTTTTGTGAAATAGTTTTGTTCCTATTAATTTGTCCTATGAGGAATGCCAGGCCTCCACCGTGGTTCGGATTCCACGTTAAACTGTAGGTCCTCCATTTCATCTCACAATCACCCTACCATTGCACATTAGCGTAAGTGCGTATAACCCGAACGGGTAGTAAGACGCGGTGCTAATAATAATAATAATAATAATAATAATAATAATAAGTCCTATCATACGTTACTGATTTCTTTTTTCGCTACCGTTCTTTTAAGGAGTTACATGGCGTGTTTTACATTCCCATCGGAGGATTTCTGATAAGAATGAAACCTAGGCCAAAAGATTGAGTAGCAATGATTAAATGTATTCAAGAGGTAGCCATTATCTCATTGTCTAGTGGCAAGATTATAGATTGTGTTCCTAGTTTTATTGTAAAATTTATGATTTGTTTGTTCCTTTTATATTTCATATCCTTGTGTCCTATGTATTCTTTCATATATGACAAAATATACCCTAAAAAGTGAAAAGAGGTTAAGGATATTCAAAATTTCAGGATTCAAGAAAATTTAAGATTCGAGACTCAAATCCTTGATTTTTTTTTTCAATTGAAATTTGTTTTAGAGCTTTAATACTTCTTATTGGTGGTTCAGAACCAATTATATTTATAGGATAAACTTAACAACTAGACCCCAGACCAGTAATTTAACGCTAAACTCATCATCATCAACTGTTTTCAGCTTGTGGCCGGCTAAGTTTAGTAAAATGTGTTAAGGTTTAGTACAATAAACCATACGCACTAACTTAATTGTGTTAATAATTAATTATGCAGAGTATAACATTATTAAATGGTATTCACCTCTGACAAGATATCTTGTGAATGTGGGGAATGCCAGGCCTCCACCGTGGTTCGGATTCCACGTTAAACTGTAGGTCCTCCATTTCATCTCACAATCACCCTACCATTACACATTAGCGTAAGTGCGTATAACCCGAACGGGTAGTAAGACGCGGTGCTAATAATAATAATAATAATAATAATAATAATATTAAATGGTACATAATAAAGTAGGCTACGTTGTAACCTCACTGGCGCCATGTAGTACAGGAATGAACAAAAGGCGGAAATGACGTACGAGATAGTTCTTAAGAAGAACAAAGTAACTGTACTACTCTAGTCATAAATTCAACAAAATGCCCCCATCTTCCTCTATCGTTACACCATTCTTCCTCCGTTAATCTCTCCCATTTTTCTCCTCTCCCTCGAACACTTTCTGTTATCTGCTCCTCCCATCTCTTTCTTGACCTCCCCTGCGCTCCATGAATATGAATGGGTTATAAGAAAGAATGTTAACATTTAATTACCATTTTATATTATATTTGTTTGCGAGAGAGTACAGTAAACTTGGACAGAAACATACGTGAAAGGAATGAACACAATGTGGCTCTTTCAATGAAAATAATAAAACAATTCACACTTTACATTGCTGCCATCAGACAAAGAGACCATGGCTGCCTCTTAAAGAAAATCGATCATCCACACCCAATACCTCAACCTAGGTTTCATTTTATCATAAAAGCCATATTATGTTTGATCTTTTTGTGTGTTTCTATCCTTCTTTCCTGTACCTTCTTCCAAATATAATACAATTGCCCCCATAAAAAGAAAAGAGGTTTTCCTTTTAGAGATATTTACGATATATATTTGTTCTAATTTTTTTCCAATATTTGGATTAGGATCCGGATTTGTAAAATAGTAGTTTCGACCCAACTACAATTTTGTCCAAACAGATAATTATTAATATTGTTTGTACTTGCCACTGTGCCCCTGGTGGGGTCATAGAATCTCTCAAGTAGGGCCACCACGGTACTCTTCCCACAACCGGAGGCGCCTACCAGGGCCAATGTTTGTCCAGAGTTAAGCGTGAAGTTGAGTCCTTGTAAGACCATCACATCCGGTCGACTGGGGTACTTGAAATGTACGTCTTTAAACGATACCTTGCCCTGCAGTTCCTGTGCACACATACACACAGGGTGGAGGGGCAAAGAAGATGGTTCAATTTATTAACAATTACTTAAAGATTGCTTTTTAAAAAGTGTTTAAAAATGAGGTGGCCCAATGGCTAGATAATTTAATAATTTAAGGAAATTGATAAAACTAAAGAAAAAGTAAAAATAAACTATTAAGAGTAAATTTGATGTAGAAAGCCCACCTAGGGAAAGAGGAAAAATGTGGGAAGAATCCAAAGCATAAAGTTGACATCTTCTGTCTTCTATAGTAGAAGTAGTCACATACACATTTTAACACAAATATCATAATATTTCGGCATTGTTGCCTTTATCAAACACAAAGAAGAAGAAAGTACATATAACCAAAACAATGGATTACTCCATTTTGAATTTTTAAAATTCTACTATAGAAGACAGAAGAAAGGAAGAAGATGTCACCTTTGTGCATTGGACTCTTCCCACATTTTTCCTCTTTCCCTAGGTGGGCTTTCTTCATAAAATTTACTCTTAATAGTTTATTTTTACTTTTTCTTTAGTTTTATCAATTTCTTTAAATTATAAAATTTTTAAAAAGTGTTTAATTTTTATACACCTGCCCGTGTGTTTGTGGGCAAATATATGTCAATTTGGACTAGAGTTAAAAATATACCAAATCACAAGGCTTGTTAACTGTATTAAAACTTCTCACACAGTCAACAAAGATAAGTACAGCCTTTTTAACAGATGTGAAAATTATTATCTACACAAATTTTCTTATTGACATTTTCCTCAGGATCTTCAAATTATTTAACCCTTCAAATCCTCAGGGATATTTGAGAAAAAACGTTCATCCTCCTTGAACTACCTCAAACCGTAAAGCGGCACTCACCGGTTTGATACCAGAGTTTGAACTAATTTCTATCTCAGACTTCCTGTTGATAAGCTGGAACAGCAGGCCAGCTGCCATTTTGGCCTTGGAGAAATCCTGTAAGTATGCGGCTGTTTGACCCACAGACGCCGCGCAGAACGCAAGCGCAAAGAATACCCTGAAACATTGCAGTATATTTTTTACGGTGTCTTTTTAAGTTTATGTTATACCCATTTAGTAATACACGATTGAAGTAAGAATGAAGAAAATAGAATTTTAGAGGTAATGTACCCACATTTGTGTGGAGGAAGAGTGGAAAACCATTTAGGAAAAATCACCTTCAGTACACCCAACCAGGATTTGAACCTCGATCTATTCATCACTGGGAGTTCAGACCAACACGAGAGTGACACATTAAACCACAAAAAAAATCTTGAGTTGAAAAAGAAAGTTTATTTAAAATGTCAAATGTACAGAAGGTGTTTGGGTTGTTCATAAATGGTTTTCCATTCTGTATTCTCACACATGTGGGTACATTTCCTCTAAATTCTACCTTCATCACTTCTAGCCAATAAGTGTAGAGCTATACGAATATCCTGAATGTGAAGTTAAAGGCTGTTAATAAAATCAGAAATTAAGGAAAACAAAAACATTGCTTTATGGTTATCATATTTTCTGAGATTTTTAATTTGGGTTTGAGATCGGATATTTGTAGGCAAAATGATGATTCGGGTTTGAGAATTCATGGATTTGGCCCATATTTCTAGGGAGAGTATTTCTCTTACCTCAATTTTTCAAAAACACATATATATATCTGTCCTACCCTCACCTCGCCCCACCCCACGCTCACATCAAGCTTTACACTTATTTCATGCATAAAACTTTGCACCTCAAAAGTAGTGAAAGGATTTCCTAAGAGCAGCAGTTCCCAAACTATCCACAGCAAGATATTTTTGGGTATCAATAAACTATTAATATCCACTGTCAAGTGCTAAAGCTCAGCAAACCTGAAATTCCATTAGTGACGTTATATCTTTGCAAAGTGTAACGATAGTGGGTTGGTGTTCGGTGGTGCATGGAATCATGGAGGCGTTGGCAGACCTTATAAAGGAGGTGCTAATTTTAACAAAGCTACATGTGATTTTTAAGTACAAATTTAAATTAACAGAGGTGCAGGATTCTCGTCGTCGAGTTGGATTTCAATCGCGTCCTTTTGGCATAGCTGGATACTGTCCTGATCACGTAACCAATCAACTAGTAGAGCCCCTCGACAGCGGTTCACACTCAATTCCATCATGTACTTCTATTAGGAAACAAAAGACAACTTCTATCCCCGAGACTAGGACCAGCGAGTCACTACATCTGGCGTTGAGTCGATGTTAACCCGACGTACTATATGTTACGGACACATGTCACCGACGACTCAAGGCACATAGACAACATGCGCCCCAACCAACACAAGATAATAAAATCCAACCCCCATACCACCTTTCTTTGTTCAATCTATCTTTAATAATCCGTTTTTACCCTAGTTTTTGAGACATGTGCCAATTGAGAGTTTTGTCATCAACACACTTGAACAACGAATCGCGACCATGACCCCCTCTCATGTTAGGAAACCCTCTTTTTAGATCCAACTCGAATCAGCGAATTCTTTCGTACATAATTTATTTACTCCATTACAACATTGTCACACTTGGCTCTTATACAAAGCAAGGTTTTTGGTGGTTGCTGCAATAAAAATAGTACCGTTTGCAACTCGATGTGTAACAGGAAATGAGGGTGGCATTGTCCAATCTGATTACATGGTTTGATATGTTGTGGAGTGTTCAACGGACACACACATCTCATTCGTAAGTAATGGTCGTTATTTAAGAATGAAATATAATTTTTGTTTTTCTTCCAATATATATGTATTGTCTATTCAAACAGTTACTATGTTGTTTAGACCTAGCTACTTAATAAACTGAACTGTTGGGTATTTCTTTTGGTCCAGGGACACGGCGAAAAAATTACGTAGACACTTAAAGGTGTCATGAACTGTAACATATTCTAAAAAATTCTTCTTTTAAATGACAGTTCACACTTTACATTACCGTCATTGGACAAAGAGGTTTTACTTGCTTCTTGAAGAAAATCGATCGTTACCGTCCAATCTCCTGGTATAGGTTTCATTCTATCAAAACTCACCAGGAGAGACTGAGAAACGTGCAACGATAGGAACATAATTATAAAAGGAATAACATAATAAAGGACAAACACAGGAAATGGACATTGGGTGGAAGAAAGAAAAGCAAATCTGTATATATTTATTCTCTCTCCCCCTCTCCCCCCCCTCCTCCCTTAGAGATATCTTAAAAAAACCTTTTATAAGTTTCAGAGAGTAAATTCATTCATCAAACCTAATATTGTTCAGATTGTAAGCTTTGATTAAAAAAAAAAGTCGACTATTTATGTTACCTGTATACATTTGTTGTGTCCATATCTCCATTTTCAATGAGATATGCAGCAAAACGGAACGCCCCAGCATACATCATATAGATGACCGCTTGTGAGACTGAATATACCACACCAAACAAGATTGCTTGCTTCTTGGCTTCCCTATAATAAAATATAATTAGTAGACAGTCAGATAAACAAGCTACATTTTATTAATATAGGAAAACAATATGGAAATAGTGTAAAATAATTTAATGAAAATGATTGAGAAGGAAGCCAACCTGGAAAGATTGGTAATTTAAGTGTTTTATTTAATTATTTATTCATGCATATGAATGTATATTTACACTTTTTGAAATTAATTTTTTTTTATAAGATGACCTTAAATAAATGTGCTACAATTGTAGAAAATTGTGCTCAGATGAAAATAAAACCACTAACACACATTTACAAACATTTCAATATTTTGATGTCATATGATATCTTCCTCGTCTGGAATGGTATTCTAACATATTAATTTAAGTATGTGTTATAGCATTCTTTGAATAAAAAACTGACCCAAGCTTGAAATAATAGTGGATGTATACCATGCTCCCTGCTTCAGATCCTGCTCAGAGCATTTTATTTTATGGACATATTACTTTATTTTTTTACCACCCATAAAAAGTTAAATACAATGATTAGTTAATTTTTGAAACTAAATTTGTTACTAAATTCAATATGTTAGGGATTAAGTAGGTTATATTCAGAGAAAGTGTACCCGCATTTGCGTGGAGGGTGGAAAACCATTTAGGAAAAATCACTCCCAGTACACCTGACCAGGATCGAACATCAATCTCCCCATCTTCGGCAGTCTAGTCTATTACGAGTAGCTCCATTTACCATGCGGACATCGATGTGGGTGAATTAAATAATTTAAAAAAACATATTCCTAAAAGTAAGTTCAGAGGACTGACAGGAGAAAATACAAATTACATTACAAATCAATATTCATTTAGAAAATTTTTAAGTAATTAAATTGTAAGTTGTGATAGTAGCTTGATTTATCAGTCCAAACAAAATACTACAACTAATTGCGCAATAAAACATTTCCCAAGTAATTTTATTGTATTAAGATATTTAAATAATCACAATATAATATATTTTCAGGCACAAAAAATATCCAAGCTTCGAGAATTTCAAAGTAGTAAATTATTCAATTCAAGTTTTCTTTGAATCAAAAAAGTTGGATTTTGCACACCCCTAACAAATACCACTAAAAATTACTTGTGCAGTGAGAATAATTACATTTAATAACGTTTGTAGATATGTGAGTCATGGCTTCCCGTTTACCAGAAAATTATGTCTTTCATTCCAGTGTTAATTTAATTCACGTCTCTTACAATTAATTTACTTTTATTTAATTCAAAACAAAACCTGAAAAAACTTACAAGTAGGGAGCTATGAGACTGTCCAAGTATATTTCACAGAAGAGAAGTTCTTTGCCTAGAGCCTGCACTGTCCGCACGTTCTGAACGCTTTCGGAAGCCACCTGAAATAATAATCTTATTGTAATCATAATTATATACTCTTCATATCATCAAGCTCAGCCACAACAAAGTTATCTTTATCAGGCGCGGCTTGGTCCAGGGTTGCCACTATTGTCTTACTACCAAATTCCCTTTGTTCTCCAGGTTCACCAGAATGAATTCACATTTTTCCAGGCAGCCTTAGATTGAACAAAAGAGTAATAATATTTAATATTTCATCAAACTGATTAAGTGTGAAGTCATGTAATTTATCTTTAAAACAGGATGATCTAAGATTGATGAGTAAATACATCTTCTGTTGCTTCGTAGCCCTTGTTTAAGGGGTGATAATTAGGGATGAGACCCTAAAATGCTCAAGGTTATTCAAGAGTTGAGGATTTGAGAAAGTTTCGGATTCAAGACTCAAACCCTTAATGAAGTATTCTAAATTTTCAAGTTAAATTAGTTTTTAGTATTACTGCTTAGCGGTGGCTCAAAACCAATTTTGATTTTAGGATGAACATAACAACCAGACCCCGGACCAGTAAATTAATACTTAGTGTATTATTATATAGATTGCTTTAGTAGCTTTTATGAGTGTCGATAAAGTACCTAAAAGAAAGAGAAATACTTGTATATTTCGTTTCTTTCACCACAGTACCATATACTGCCAGCTATTTCCTCTTCCTTGTATGATAAACAAGTAAAGCTGGTTTAATACTCTTATTATGTTAAACGAAAGTAACCATTTTAAAAGCAGTAAGGCAAAAAAAAAAATCGCCAGATATAGAAATTCCTCACCCTCCCAGCCTCATTCATGAGTTCCGCGTCCCTCCTCTGATTGCGGCGTATAACCAACATCTGCTGGTAGCCTGCGAAGGAAATCACCGGCACAGCGACCATCAACAGGAGTGCCAGCTTCCAGCCGTACAAGAACGCTATCAGCATGGCTGCAACTAGAGTGACAAGCGCGCCCAACACCTGTCCTGCTCGCATGCCCGCCGCCTGGAACAAATCAACAAGGACCCTCAAATCCTTGAACCCTTTAAGTCCTTAAGGATAATGATTTTTAAACTCATGTCCTTAAACAATTGTCATTACTATTATTATGGTTTAAATTAAGAGGGATAGCCAGCACACTTACCTAAGTGATACTGGAGTAGAAATTGTTCAGATATAACACTAAAAACACATAAACACATTTTTAAGGACAAGCTTTTACTGTCACAGACAGCTTCATCAGGTCAAGAGAGTAGACTCTACACCTGATGAAGCTGTCTGTGACAGTGAAAGCTTGTCCTTAAAAATGTGTTTATGTGTTTTTTAGTGTTATATCTAAACAATTTCTACTCCAGTATCACCTAGGTAAGTGTGCTGGCTATCCCTCCTAATTTAAACCATTACTATTATTAATATTCATTCTCAATTGAAATTTGTTTCATGTCTCTAATATTGCCAATTGGTGGTCCAGACCCAACATGATTACAGGACAAGCCTAACAACCAGGCCCCGGACCAGTACTTTAACACTTAAATGAATGTATGTTGTAATAAATGGCTAGTAAGTGGGTTTTTGTTTTATAAACATTAAGGTATTATTTTTATTTTCTCTAGAGTTAATAATTTTTTCCAAGATTCGGATTCAGATTCAAATTCAATATTCGAAAAATATTGGATTCAACTCAACTCTTTCTAAAAAAGTATATCTCTTATTAACAACATTGTTTTTTTGTTTTGTTTTTTATTTGTAGACTTTCGCCAGTAACTACCACACGACTGATTGACAAGGATATTATTTCCTCAATTACACTCAAACCAGAATATGTTAGGTTGAGCAGTTTTTTGAATTCTTCACTTGACATCAACAAAATCAAGATGAGTTTAAATTGAATTTTCATTCTAAAATAATTGTTTTTCAATTTTATTGTATTTAAAAAAAACACAAGATAAAACTCTTTCACTGTTCTAAATTCAAATGTTTTCTTACGAGGATGGTGTAAAGTCTGGTTCAAACTGTGTTACCAACATAAGTTGTGTGTTATCTACTTAAATGATTAAATTCAAGAAAACAAGATCAAGTTGAAAATTAAGGGCTTCAACCTTAGTCATACATGTCAAAATCAACTTCGATGATCTCGAGGCAAAGTGCTCACCTCAAGACCTAATGTTTGTTGGTTCCAACCCAGCCAGGGTCGACTGGTTTTAATTTAGCGATAATAATCTGTACCACAACTTCAGAGGAGGAGAAGTAGGTCCCATGTCGATTGTGGCATGTAAAAGAAACCTGGCAGGTATGTGATAATACCTTTCCAGGTAGAATTGGTAGGCTCTTTCGTTCTCGCTCATAGAAATTCTCATGTGCTGATATAATCAGTCGGTTCAGAAAGTGCACTTAAAATACTTCATGTTGAATATTGACCATGAGTTTGAAGTTGTTATAAAATTGGTAAAACAGAATTCCCTCCCCCCGCCCCTCCACTCACCGACTTAACTAGAGGCGCATCCCTGGCTAATCTAGTTATAAGTCTCCCAGGAGAGCTTGTCTCAAGGTCAAACCACCCGACAGGCTGCCTAAGGATGTTGGCAAACGCCTCCAGACGCAGGCGAAGCACCATTTTTTCTGCGGCAGAAGCCATGCACACCACCTCAAGCCACATGCTTAGGCCGGAGACTATCGCCAGCACGATAAACATCAACGTCCAGAACAGGGCTGCACTTTTCAGTTGCTCACCAGTCAACGTAAAGGTCTGAGGGGCAAAAATATTTGAATCAACAAAGTGGCACAGGGTAAAATACAACTGTGTTTTATCGTAAAATGTGTATTAGTTGTAGAGTTGGGTCAAATCCACTATTTTATGAATCCAAATCTTGAGTACGAATCTCCAATTACCTTCAAATCCTGAATCTGAATCTTGTAAAAAAATTTGAACATTAGAGGAAATATAAATATAATAGAATATAAAATTCAAATAGTAGCTACATGTCTTTTTAGGATTTGAGTCTTGAATCTGAAATTTTTTTTAATCCTCAAATATCCTTTAGGATTCAAAGGATTCAAGGATCCATCCCTAATGAGTTAACACAGCAGCATTTCTTGCTTCAAAGAAATACCAACAACATCTAAAATCAGCGATGAGATCCTCAAATATTTAATATTTGAGGATATGAGTTTCAAAGAAAATATATTTTCTAAGGTTTTTAATTGAAATTTGCTTTAGAGATATAAAAATGCTTATTGGTGGTTTAACCCCAACATAATTGTATAAAAAACTTAGCAGCTAGCCCCCATACCATTAATTTAACACTCGACTGTTTGACTTTTATAATGAATGCATTCTAGCAAAAAAATGTTGACATTTAGTTATTATTTATATTTTCTATTATTTCGCTATATTCCTATCTCCTTTATATTAATAATTTTACTCCCCCAAGATTCAAGGACAAACCAACACCTTAGCTCAATCGATAGCGTGTCTGCCTACTGAGATAAGGGTGCCAAGTTCGATTCCTGTCAAAGCTGAAATATTTATCATCGGTGAAATATGGGTTTACACTTCCACATTGATAAATTAACGGCTGGGGAATGAATGTTGTGCATGTACTAGTTGTAAGTTAGATAATAAGGCACAGGCCTAGTAAGCCGGTAGCAAAAAAAATATATGATTTGAATAAAAAACAGACCCAGACAATAGGCTGGGAGTAGTAATAAATGTAAAGTAAAAATTCAAGATTTTAGACAAAATAAAAATTTGGATTCATAAAATATTGGACTCGACTGATCTCTTAAGGGCATTCCTTCAAACCTTAGCAACTATTTTGAAAAATGTATTTCTTACCCTTTATTTATTGAGGGTGTGTGAAAAAAAACCCCATGGAAATAAACCATTTAATGTTGTGAACATACAGCAAATACTTCTCCGTAGAAAAAAGCGAAGATTGGCATAACTGAACCGACGACCATGCAAGCGAAACATCCTGCCAGCAGCAACAGCCACTCCGGTGAGTTGAACCGGAGGATGCGCAAGAAGCTTACGTCCTCAGGCTTGCTCTAAACACAAACACAACAAACAAAGCTGAACAATTTAGTCTGTAAAAATAAAATTATATCTCGACTATAGTAGATTTATTAACAGCCTTAGCTTGATTAATATTCAAGCAAGTGTAGATGTAATTATTTTTTTTCAATCAGAAAAATTAGTTACACTTTTAAGTTTAATTTAGTATAGAAGCTTTTCAAGTAGAATAAATAATATTTTAATCTTCTACCAATCCGCCTCGGTGGCGTAGTTGGCTAACGCGCTTGTCGTGTTGAGCTCGACTGCTGAGGACGGGGAGATCGAGGATCGAATCTCGGTCGGGGCAACTGGGGGTGGTTTTTCCTAAAAAAATGTTCCACTTTATCTCACGCAAATGCGGGTTCACTTCCTCTAATTCAACCTTCCCAATTCCTAATCCATTAGCGTAATTAGTACTTAAAGCGTATAAGCCGAACGGGTAGTAAGATAATATAATAAATATAATAATAATAATAATAATAATAATAATAATCATTTTCTACCACATTTATATTTAATTATTTATTGTATCCACAACATGTATAGAATCATTATGCTTAAAATATAATCAGTACATATTTACAATTTAAAGAAAGCTAAGTACAAGACAGAATTTTTAAAAAAATTCAGAGAAAAAAAACTTTTACAATAAATCTAAGAAATGATTAAAGAATGAAAATTGAAAAAAAAAAAAAAAAAAAAAAA